>JAODGC010005730.1:119415-171371 GCA_027574925.1 Ecitoglossa quadriceps | reverse complement strand
ACTCTTCGGGTAAAACACAAATTATTTAATTTATTGCTTCATTATTGAATAACTTGAATGTATCACGAAATGAAAACACAAAAGAGTAATTCAAGTATAGATCACTTACAAATGGTATGGTCATTACATGGTTAAGTGCTGGAGATGCTTACGATGACTAATTTGTCAAAATAATGGTGGCTAGTGATAAGGAATTCTGTCAAATTTGTTTTTCGTGTTAAAGAAGTTGCCTATCATGTCAAACTTAATTTCGCTGCTTCAATTCTTAACTAATTACAAAATTATTTAGTTAAATACCCGTAGGAATAATTTCATGATTTTGTAGAGTACTCTTCGGGTAAAACACAAATTATTTAATTTATTGCTTCATTATTGAATAACTTGAATGTATCACGAAATGAAAACCTTCTTGATAACCAAACATTTTCTCACACATTTATTCATACCGAAAAAGGGGTTGGGGCGTCAATAGAATTTGAGTGATCCGAAGCGTGTAAACCCTCCAACCACATAACCTGCCCGATTTCAATTGTCACATTACGTGCGGCGCGCCTCCCTAGGCGCCAAGGGCCGCAGAAAATTGTAAAAACCCTAAGTGACAGTAAGTGATATAACGGTCAGTTTTACGCAACTGTACTTGGCAATAAACGTCGAAACGCAAAGAAACAGCCGAAACAACGCGGACGTAATTGACAGTCGTGGGCTTGCGTTAGGGCTGGAACAAGCTGGGAAACGCTTGAAACCCAAATAGACTTGTAAATGTTTTATTCTGGGAGCGTATGCGCGCGTTGTTTTTGATATCGGATAGGTTTTCATGTGGGTTTCAATTGGAAGAATCCATTTCGACTGCTGAATTTGAAGGCAACAAATTGAATTTGTAAGTCTTCAGGATATACGTTGACGTGTGGGACACAGTTTTTACGAAACAAAGCACATAACGAACTAAATATGAGAAAAATTGCTAAGAATTTGGCACGTGCTTATGTCTTCTTCAAAGGTCTGAATGAGAACATTTAATAATTACACCGTTTTCCATTACTTACGTCGATCTAAATTCCTTGCATCTTTCTGGCGCGTCAGCAAACTCTTTATTGCATTACGTCGGCAAAACGATAACAATCCATTTGTTTCAATTCGCAATTTTCTAATTATCCTACTCGCTGAGAGCACTCTGCGCACGTGAAGGAATGTGCTCAATTTAACCAATTCGATTTAATTCGATTCAATCTCGTCCAAATGCCACAAGAAAAGCTGCGAATCTAAACTCATGCCAAGCTCACTCATCCACGTACAATGACATTAACAATCTGCCATTCGACTTGTAATTGTGCTCCACTCTGCCTCACATCTTCAATTCTTTTCCGCATCGCTTTGCGTCTCGCTTCCGCATTTCCGGGCAGGCCCCATCCCGCTTTTATTCTTTTTTAATGATCCGTTTGCCTGAATCAATATGCCGCAGCGTTTCGCTACACTTCCATAAATCACATCCATAACGCACGCGCCACCCATTGTGGAGCCCTTCTAATATCGGCAAGCCGGAAGTGGATTCGAGTGCGGCGTTTGCTTGCGCATTGAGGATGTTTATCGCCCGTGAACGACGACAGCTTCGACGCTTAAAGAAGGCAATGAAGGAAGCAATACATGAAAGGGCGTGCGGTCGCAGGGCGCAACAAAGCGGAGTGCTTTCTCACTACGCCATTCGGAATGGGGTAGAACGCCCCAGAGCTATTGTAGCGACGGTTTTCTTAGTGACTTTGCTGAAATTGCTCGAATTGATAGCGTTAAATGCTTGATGTGACGACGTAATCATCGACAAATAAAAGATAATGATGGTCATTAGTGTATTATTTTAGGAATACTTTGTACAAGTTACTTATTTGTTTTGACTCAGAAATTTAACGTATCACTATTCATATCATTTCATTGTTTAGAAATAACTTGATCATAAAATTGCAATTCCTAATTATAATAAATTACAAATCTTTACGTAGATATTGAACTTTACGCGCCCTCTGTATTCATGGGTTTTGATTAATAATAACAAACATTTTTTATGGCAATAAACAAACATTTCCATGTTTCAATTACATTTTATTAGTATAATTACACAATTAAATGACGCGTCGTATGTTTATTGTTCCCAGCAAAATTAATTTATAACTAATGTTTGGAATTAATCAAGTAACTGAAGTAACTAGCAAATATTTCAGAGGCTGAAAATCCCCAGATTCTCGCGCGCGCTTTTTCCGTTGAATGGAGTTGAAGCCATTCAAATCTTGTCTTCAACTGTTTGCTTGTTTCGAAGAGTCGACGCTGCCTTATTGATTCTTTCTTCCAATTAATATTTTTTTCGCGTTTTCTGAGGTAATTACAATGGAATATGAAGAAGACAACACCACAATTTCAGCAACAGGTGATTGTGAGGAAGCAATAACATTGCCGGTCTCGCGTCTTCAGGTATTCTCATTCACATAACTTGTTTGTATTATCCATTCTAGATTATCATTCAAATTATATTAATTATAGGCCAATGGAATATCAGCAGGAGATATCCAACGTTTACAGGAGAATGGCTACTATACAGTGGAGTCTATTGCATACACTCCCAAAAAAGCACTACTCTTAGTGAAAGGAATGTCTGATACGAAAATTGACAAACTAATTGCTGAAGCTACTAAGTTAGTGCCATTGGGATTTACTACTGCTACTTCTATTTATGAAAAACGTGCGGAATTGCAATATCTAACAACAGGTTCAAAAGCATTGGATAATCTTCTTGGTGGAGGCATTGAAACTGGTTCAATCACTGAGGTGTTTGGTGAGTTCCGAACTGGAAAGACTCAGCTGTGCCATACTCTAGCTGTTACTTGTCAGGTATTTATTGATGTGGACTGTGTTTGAGGCATACTTTCAAAATTCTAATTTCTCTAATATCATTTATTTGCATTTTTGAATTATTTAATAGTTGCCAATGGCGAGTGGAGGTGGTGAAGGAAAATGTATGTACATTGATACTGAGGGCACATTCCGTCCAGATAGATTAATTTCCATCGCTGAACGTTACAAGATGGATCCTACTAGGATACTTGACAACGTGTCTTATGCCCAAGCATATAACACAGATCATCAGACAAATCTTCTCATTCAAGGAGCTGCTTTAATGGCAGAGTCAAGATATAGTTTGATAGTAGTTGACAGTGCAATGGCTCTGTACAGGACTGATTTTTCTGGCAGAAGTGAATTATCCGCTCGGCAAACGCACCTCGCAAAGTTTCTGAGAATGTTGAAACGGCTAGCAGATGAGGTATACATAATGAATGCTTTATTTTGCTGTATTAACTAACAACCGACTTTTTCAGTATGGCATTGCTGTGCTCATAACAAACCAAGTGGTAGCTCAAGTTGATGGAGGTGCCATGTTCCAAGCAGATCCCAAGAAACCAATTGGTGGTAACATCATGGCCCATTCGTCTACAACTCGATTATATCTGCGTAAAGGTCGTGGTGAAAACAGGGTTTGCAAGATTTATGATTCCCCGTGTCTTCCTGAAAGTGAAGCAATGTTTGCGATTCGCCCTGAGGGCATCAGTGATGCTCAAGACTGAAATATTTCTTTAGTGTATAGGTACTTGTTGAATATGGGTGATTTTATTGTTCCTTAAAGTTGTAGTTGATTTGTCAGTTTTTGCTCTATGTTTTGGTTCATTGTTCTTGAATTCGATGTCGGTTCTCATTTGTTACTTTCTGATTAAATTCACATGGTCATGAAATCACATCTTGCAATTCCATATGCCTTCATATAAAATCCGCCATTCTTTAAATTTTGGCCCTGACGGCAATCTTCAACGAGTAAAACAAAGATATTCTTTAAAATTTCAGACTCCAGGCTTATTTATCAGGAGAAAAAATTCGAAGGGATTGTGACGTCAGTCGCAGGCATACTTGTAATATGGCTATGTGGCCTTTCCAATTTCAATTTACACCGAGGCTTTGCGGCAATCTTTTAAGGATAAAACAAAAGGAGATTAATTAACAAACAAATAGCTTTGCGGATCTAGAATCACCGCCAAATTCCGTATTTACAAATTAACTTTTGATAGAGATAATATATGTAGTCAGCTACAGCCAGTTTTTTTGAAAGAATTGCCATGTAAAAATATATTTCCAAGGGTTTCAATGCACGCTTCAATGTGTTTCCATAGCGCTGTTATTAATCTATCAATCAATTTATCTATTTATGAATATAGGAACGTTTTGTTGACGGTGGAATCACATTGTGCGCAAATGCATAATGATTTTGTTGTGTTTGGTAAGTAATTATACTGCTACATTACAACTAGTTTTCAAAATAACATATTATGTTACTTTAGATCACAATTATCTCCACGTTGCAATGGTATAATTATGCCTACGCTGGTGTGAGTGATGTTAATATGGCACATCTGCAACATTTGGCTAATAATCTTTCACCTGGAGACTGTCGAAAATTTGTGGCGTCTTTGTACTTCAACAGTGTTGATTTGCCGAATGCGGTTAATCAAGCAGGTACGTAAGCTAACATCCCACAACCAGAACAGAATCAAAACACTTGTTTTGAAACAGAAAGGAAAATATTTAAAGATGAAACATGTCTACAACAACTCCTTCACTGGAATGGCGCAAAGTCCGGCCAGAAACATGCAACCCATGAGTTTCTAGTCAAAAGACTGAAGCAAATCAAGCGGGAGGATCTCGCAAAATGGCTAACCCATGCTGTGTATACCACCATGAACAAATCCCTGAATGCTCTAGGTTCAGGAGAGACTTTCCGAATGTACGAACCTATAATGCTACCGTACGTCAATTATACAACAGGGAAAACTGAACCAACACCACCTGCGTTGAGAGTAACCACTCCAGAGTCTTTGATTAGGGTTGTAAAGTAAGTCTGTGCTGCTTTGGATTGAAACTAGTTGATATAGAAATTGTTTCCAGGCAAGATGTACCTGATCCAGTAGAGGATATAGTTCAAGATCCAACAGAGTGGACGATTTTCGACACAATCAGCTGGTCAATCGTCATTATCCTCTTCCTACTGATCATCGTACTCATTGTCTATTTGATCATGGCGTCTCCCTGCAGCAAAAAGAACAGGTATAAAAAGATTTCCCAAGATCAAGCATAAACTCTTCAAACTCCTTCAATTTCTCTTTACCTTGTAAAATAATTATGTATCTTAATTAGATTATACATCATTGTTATGCTCTGTTATTCCTTTTCTGTTTTTTATCCTATGAAAGATGTCAATGTAGTAATCCTTCTTCACCCCGTGTCCATCCGAACGAGGGCCACGCGCCATCCACGCAGCGCTCAACGCAGGTGCCCTGCATTCGAGCCGTGAAACCACTTATGTATCCACGTGCCCCAGAACAAATCAAACCCCATCAACAACGCCATTTTGAGAAACAAAAGGTGCATCAAAGTCGGAAGAAATCTCTCCATAAGAACATCAGTGATTACTCCAGCTGTGCTACTAGTGAGTGTCCGGTAATGCCCAACTACCACTGCGACTGTAATAGTACTAGATGTAAGTGTAAAAGGACGACTTTTTCGGATTCTCCGACGTATAATACAGCTGGATCTTATTATGAACCAGGACATAAGCCTTCATCTGTGTCGCGGAAGTTTTGTCATGGAGTCGGTGGCGCGCGGACGATTGACATACATCAAAAAATTGCTATACCAATGCTCAGCGGAGATGAATAATATATTTATATTTTTTATACAAATGCCGTGGCTTTACTTACTAGTGCAGGATAACTTACAACGTGACTCACAGGTTCTAGGTAAGTGGGTAATTTATGAGAGATGCCCAATTGGCTTCAGAACAGAATTGCCGACAGAGGACATTTCCGTCACTTTAAGGTATCAAAGCAATTACTAATTCTCAAACTCAGTATAACTACTTACTCAAATTTCCACGTTTCTTGTTGTAATTAAATCATTCAAAATGTCTTATCAATTTACTGGACACTTTTTTAAATTATCATTCCGCATTATTAAGGTAATATATACAATAAATACCGGCTAATAGTTGGTAAGAGCAAGAAAAGCAAAAAATCAAACATCATGAAGATTCCAATCTTCCTTCAATAGCTTGCGAATCATCGATTGGTAGATCTTCTGCCACACCTGCGGACTAACCAAACAAATATTCAAACCAGTCCGGTTCAACCGACCTCGACGTTTGGGTAAAGCAGTCAGTGGGTTGGACTGGACTAGTTGAAGCGCTGTCACTAATCAGATTCTCCGGTTGCGCGAAGTGCACTAGTTGTATGTATCACATACTGTGATGATTTGTGTTGCTTTCAATGAAAGTTGTGCTGCTAATGCATTCAGTTTAACTTTTCATACATTGAACCTGGTTTTAATATTCACCTTTACCAGCATTGCACGTTGGAAGCCAATGACAGCACTTGAAATTCAAATAAATAATCTCCTGACTTGTTCCTGTTGTACTTTTGTTTTAAAACAAGTTTTTATTATAAGTCAGCTTTTAAACTATAAAACCTACAAATCACTTAAATCAACTGATTCCACTTTACTTTCTAAAGACTCAGACTTTGCTGGCTTAAGGCAGTTATCAGTACATGGAGTGCTGTCTAACATTTCTAAACGTGGCCAACTTCCAGGCTCTGCTTTCTTCATCTTGATTTCTACCTTTGTTCCATACATTGTTACGTTACTTTTATCAACGTCCACAATCTGCAAGCAAATAAATTAGTCACACATTTTTTAAAACTAACATTAACATTTACTCCATGTAATTCGTGATCCAGAGTAAAAACGGCGTTGTTTTTTCGTGGGAAAACGAGTTGGGTATGCAATCTAATTGGATTCAATTGAATTTCACTTTTTTCTGGATTATACTGCTTGGCATAGATCGAAACAATCACGTGGGTCCCAGTCTGATGGAAATCCCAACGACACTGAATCACTTTCAAATCCCCATCCTAAAGGACAAAAGTATTAAATTATTTTACTTAAAATTTGGTTACAAAATTAATAAATTAACATACATCTTTCTTCCACACATGATTCCCAGTTGCACATCCAATTTGGTTAAGAAATGCGTTAAAGTCTGAAGTTCTTTTCTGGCAGCAAGACCAGAACTTTAAACCCTCATGAAATATTGGACTGCCAGGATGATGCACACATGGTGAATTATCACTCTCTGGGCATTCATAACTTGCATTGCAACCACCATTTTTACAGACAGTACCCACAGCAATTTCATTCTCATCAAGAATGTCATTATCATTAGGAACAACAGGGAAACTAGATAAACTTTGCAGCAGTGAAGGTGCCATTTCTAGCATTATTTTTACCTGAAATTCAATGCAAACTAAATAAATCATTTATACAGAATAACAATTTAACCATTTTGGTATCCAGTGGAGGCCTTTGTAATCTAGATTGGGTGATGGGCTTGACAACAATCTCTTTGGAGTCAGGAATATTAGTTGATTGTGGTTTTTCTGGCTCTGGAGGTTTAACATTTGAGTGCTTTGATCGTGTACATCCTTTGATGTTGAGGAATTCAGTGAAGTCTGTGCATTTCTTATTGCAGCAAGACCAACCTTTGTATGCATCATGGAAGACTGGTTCTCCGGGATGATGTTGGCATGAGTCTGCAACCTATCCTATTTCAATGGTTCAACTTGGTTGAAAGGAACTTTTTACCTTCTGAATTTTCATCTTCTAGATATTTCATCCCGCAGCCGCGATTATAACACTGGAATTCACGCATTGCAGAATATTAATGGCAAATTAACAGAGAGGCTAACACTCGCAGTAATTTCTTCCAACTTGACAAATTTCAGCGTATTTTTGATTTTGAAAACCAGCAACAAACATGCGACTTTTAAGGAACACTCCGAACGCTGCTAGGTTAACAATTACTAGGTAAGGTGGGTAACCTAGGCAACCCTTCATTTAAACTGAATCTTCTAGAAACCAACTTTTCATACTTTTAAAAGACAACTATCAATGAAAATTAAATTACACAAGAGATTAATCCTAGTTAACAGATAAGTAGTAATTAATTCTTAACATATGATTTATTTATTACTACATTGATTATATTCCTTTGAATAATTTAAACTTTTTAAAATACTTTTGCACAACTTCCTTTGGATATGGCTTAACTACCAAACAAGTAGGAATATTCTCAGGTTGTTCAATCCATAATTTATGTTTGATGCCATCATTATTCAACTTTTCTTGGAGAGCAAACAATGACTTTTCATCCAAGCCATCTAAAACAACTTTGTGCATGTTATCCAAATCTTCCAAGTACTTTTTAGTGTGCTCATCATCTTGATATAAATGAGTTGTTGCTGTTACAGCATGACAAGCTTGTGCTATAACTGCACCTAAAGGCCACTGTAATTCTTTAATTAAATCACCCCTAACTAAAATATATTGGACAATGTTGGACATATTAAAAGAAGAATAATGTAAAGAGTCTATCAGATGTTGATGTATTGCAGATTATCTGAAAATCAAAAAAATAGGGAGAAATACGTGATTATTTAAGAGTATTGTATGTGTTATAATAATATTGAATTATAGCTTTAATATACGAACGTTATATTAGTTTATTTAGATATTTTCCAGGAAAAACTCTACCAACAAATTCACTGCTGATTGCAGATTTATTGAGGTTATATAAGAAAGAAGAAGAAACGGGGAAAGATAAATCAGTTCAATTCGTTCAATTATTGCTTTAGAAAATGATCACAAACAAATCTTCCAGATTATTTCATCCATTACTTGCACTGCAGAAGAATGCAGTACCATTGAACAATGAATTTATTTCAAAAAGTTCTCAGGTAAGCAAATATACCAGTAATATAAACATTTAATACTTATTTTCTTTAGCTCATGTTAAACAATGGAATAATCAAACAGTCATCCCCTGGCACCTTCCACTTTCTTCCAATTGGTAGTCGAGTATTGGATAAATTAACAAACATAATTGACACTGAACTGAAAAAAGAAGAAGCCCAAAAAGTTCTGTTACCAACTCTTACTCCAGCTAAACTTTGGAAAGCTTCAGGGAGATATAAAGATGTTGCAAATGAATTATTTAAACTAAAAGATAGACATGATTATGAGTACATTATAAGTCCAGTATGTGAAGTAATAGTAGGTAATAGTATTTTTAAATTGACACTTAACATTTGTAGACACAAGAAGAAGCTGCAGCTGATTTAATAACATCACTTGGCCTAGTCTCTTATAAAAGATACCCAATTAAATTTTATCAAATCACTTCAAAATTTCGAGACGAAATGAAACCAAGATTTGGTCTAATGCGCGCTCGACAATTCATCATGAAGGATTTATATTCCTTCGATATTGACGTAGAAAATGCAAAGAAAACGTATCATAAAATGTGTGATTGTTATAGTAGGATTTTCAACACCCTTTCTTTGGATTGGGTGAAAGTATTGGGATCTCCTGGGACAATGGGTGGTGATTTATCACATGAATATCATCTTCCTGCTGAATTAGGCGAGGATAAACTTCTACTGTGCTTGGAATGCAAATTTTCTGCCAACTTGGAATATCTTCAGAGTGGGTCTTCTAATAAACAATCAGACGCTGTAGATATTAATAAGTGCCCAAGTTGTAAAAGTAGTAATATTAAAATAACAAATGGTATTGAAGTTGGCCACACATTTTTCCTAGGAGACAAATACACAAAAACCTTAAATACTAAATATCTAGCTGAAGATGGCAAGCCTAAAGTGTTAGAAATGGGTAGTTACGGTTTGGGTGTGTCAAGGATTATTGCAGCTGCTGTTGAAATTCTCTCTGAGGAAGCCGCAATACGTTGGCCGAGTGTTTTATGTCCATTCAAAGCTGTAATAATCGGTCCAAAGGTAACTTGTAATAATTTTACATAATATATTTAATAAATTGGAAATCTATTTGCATAGGCCGGAAGTAAAGAAGAAAAATCACTATCAATCTCACCTGAAACAGTCTATCATCATTTAAATAACTGCAGTCTAATGAATGACAATGTACTTTTTGATGATAGATCAGAAATGACTATTGGGAAACGCCTTCTGGAAGCTAAACGGACTGGATATCCGTTTGTAATTATTTTAGGTGAGAAAGCTTCTCAGAATCATCCATTGTTGGAAGTTGTTAGTTTGTATGAGCAACAACAGTATTATATGAGTGTGGATCAGTTAATAGACTTCTTTGTTAGTAACAATTCAGAGAGTATGAAAACTTCAACTCTTAACAGGTAGTATTTTTACATTGCTACTCTTTGTTATATATTACAATTGTAAATTCAATTGTTAAATTCTACTGTCTGCCTCAGCATTTTCTATTTATGATGCTGACTATAAAGTACAGAATAAAAGTGAATAATTGTATTGAGTATATATTAACACCTACTGAATTCAATGTTGTTACCTTCTTCAGCTTTGACGATCTGTGAACGGCATAGGTAACGCACGTACAAACGGAATAACAATAATGCTGATGCAGATTCTAGAAACTATCTACTTACTAGTATTATAATTGGAGTATGTTATATTTTATATTTAGAGGTTATTTGTATTGGTTTATATGGAAGATGTGATGTTGCTTGCTTATTGCTTCCTATGAAACCTGTGCTGTTGAGTTGGATTTTGTATTAGAGATCATTGGTTGTAATGGTAAATGATAAGATATGGAATTCGTTTCGTGGAGAGTAACTTGCAAAAGAAGTTGTCCGATCCGTGGCTGAGTGTCGACCGTCATACAGTTTCCAGGATTTGTGGAGCTCGCGTCGAAGGCATGATGGTCGCAATTTTTTGCGCTACCTCACGGATTACTATCCCATTATCATCTGCGACGGCTGCGTTAACACCGTGAATGTGGCGTACTAAACTAAATCAAATACATACAACTAATAAATTTAAACCCAAATTATGATGAGTAACTAAAGAAGACAACATGCCGAAAATGTTTTTAGAACATCAAATATTCTGGAAGTGTCAAAGTATACTCTTCGCAATACACTGAATATCAGATGCTCAGGTCCTCGAAACGCTAAAAGTGATAAAATATGAAATAATAGCAATTTCTTTTACTATCATCTCCTTGGTGGAAGTATTTGGTTGTTCAGGAGTTGTGGTGTAGAAGGTTTGTTGCGCGTGTACGTCACACACGCTGGTGACTGGCTTAGTAGTGATGAGCAGTAGGGCGATGGCTAAAGGCGGAGCGGTGGCGAGCGGCTGCTGATTGCCGATGGATGATTCGCACTGGCTCTCGGTGGATGACTCATTCGGTGATGCTCTCCTAGTGGCTGCCTCTTAGTGCTTGGTTTCGATGACGGTGGTGGCTGCCTCGCTTGGACTGTCGTGGAATGACTGGCGGTTAGTTACTCTGTAGCCCGACTCCCGTTGACAGGTTGTGAGTTACTACCTTCCCTCGTCCCTTGTCCCGCTATATAAAGCCCTCGGACGGCCTTTGGCGGGATTTCGGAGGCCCCAGCTGGCGGGTGAAAGTTGTGTTGGACATTCCGAAGGGTCACACTAACGACGTGCAGGTACTGGTACGTGACAGGGTGCTGAGAGGAGACCGAGGTTTATTAGGGTCGGGACGTGCAGATAGACGAGGAGATCGGTTTATGGCGCGAGTGCTGTAAGGTTTCTCGGAAGCTCGGATTTGGGAAAACGGAGAATGTTAGTTTATGGTGTAGTGGATGATTGTAGGGGTTTTATGTAAATCCCCACAGTGGAATCTCCAGATCTTTCATGATATTTATTATCATTGCTGTTATTATTATTCTTACCACGGACTGGTCCTGTGCTTGTAACACTGCTTACAGAACTATTTTTTATTCTAGGAGTGGGCAGGAGTTGTTAGATAAGCTTTCAGCCTAGTTTTATCCTTTTCTATACTTTCTGTACACTTACTATCTTGTTTTGAACCGTTGTCTATTTCAGGTCCAATTATCTCATTGACCTAACCTACGAATAGGCCTCGAAAGTTACGCCCGCGAAATCAAAACATGTGTTCATGGAATCATGTAAAATACCAAATTTACGACAATTGAATATGAATTATAAAACAATGTATCATTTTCATATTTATCTGTAAACGAGTAAATAATTATTTGAATATTTAATGTGTGTGACAAACGCTATCCTCAATTTTATTCCATTTAATATTAATTTACTTTAAACCCTTTTTTTCAGTAATAGCTACTTACGTCTTTATTTTCTTATAAATCACGCAAGACACAGAATAATTTACACTAAGCGAAGTACTATATAAACAAAAATAAATCACTTTAAAACGCATTAAAGAATCATGAGTTATTATTAAGCCCAGTAATTACCAAAATTGCACTTATTTGAAACGCTGAATTAATAAAGAACATAGTCTACTTAAAGTATAAAAGTCCTTTGCCATCTATAACAACATCAGTATCCATTTTAAACTTCATTGGTGCTTTTGAGTACCATTTTTGAATCCAAAAATGTATTCGGATTTAAGAACGATCTGCTCTTTTGAACGCTTTCAGTTTATTTTAACTGGTTTATATCCACTATCCCACCATCCACCTTTATCTTACACTATTAAGAAAGTTACCATCTTTATTTCTGCTCTATTACTCCCATTCAGTATGATAATAGAAATTTTTAAAGGTGTAGATACCTTGGAAGAATTCTCTGAAAGTTTCTATTATCTCCTTACCTTATCAGCTTATCTTTGTAAACTAATCAACTTTCTTTATGGACCGGGAAACCTCCTTGATTTGGAATCTCAACTCAACCATAATCTCCCTCACAAATACTACAAACATTTTGGATATGCCATTCTGCATAAAAAAATTAAATTCGTTAAAGTTGTTGGATACCTCTTTAGATTTAGCATCTTATTGGTTATGTTATTCTGTGCGTGGTATCCATTTTTCGGTGGAAACGGTTCGGTCCCATTCAAAGGCTGGTACCCAGTAGATCTAGAAGATTCGTTTAATAAATGGATGGTTTACATTCTACAAATGGTGGCCCTTATAGTCAGTGCATTCACCAACGGGAATCTGGATATCTTGACGATTTATTTGATCACTATCGGAGTGTCACACATGCAGTTGCTGAAGGTGTGTCTAAAAAATGTGAATTACTCAAGAAAAAGTGGGGAGCTGCAAGTACAAGATGGAAAAGAAAATGCTATTACTGACCTGTCACCGGATTGTCTAGGAGAGTTGATGGAGTTCCATGATTATATTATAACGTAATATTCGTTAAATCAACCGAATATTATTTTCCCGATTAATTTGCTTCTGCTTCTAGTTATAATTCCAAGGTGGAACTTGTATTCTCCTACGGCATATTCATTCAGTTTATAGCGAGTATTCCCATTGTTTGTTTATCTTGTTTCCAAATAATGATCACACCACTTGGCAGTGGACAATTTGTGATGCTGATGTCCTATTTGAGCTGCATGCTGTGTCAGGTGATTATGTATTGTTGGTTTGGAGATTATACATTAGCGGAGGTACATGCAATTAAGATTTGTTGCATAAATTCCAAGATATTTGAATGCTACTGGGGATTTGTAGAGTGATGGTATTGGTGAATCATGCTACATGTCCAATTGGTATGATGGTACAACAAGTGAGAAGAAGACTTTGTTTATTATAATGGAAAGGTCCAAGAAACAAATTAGTTTGACCGCTGGGAAATTGTTTACTTTGTCGTTATCAACTTTAGTGATTGTAGGTATACTTATTTGAAAGTGTCAAGCTTTTAAAATGTACTTACCTTTTTAGATTTTTAAGTCATCCTATTCATATTTTGCGGTTCTTAATCGACTGTACAGTGAAAAGTAAATAATTAATCTGTAGGGGTTCACTTGAATTCCTACATTCATCCGACATGGATGCACCGTCAGCACCATGTTGCAGGAACGCCACGTACGTACCGCACTCACAAGCACCGTGTCCCTGTAAGAAGACAGAGCCTTCCTTCACCACAGGGGGAGTCAGCCTCGGGAGTCCACCGCCATCCAAGGAGATCCATTCACCATAGTCAGTTTGGAAGACCCACATGACTCAAGGTCTCTTCCATCATCCACAGCAAACGAGAAGTCCGCCACCGTACCACAATACACAACGATACCTCGTGATCGCAATCACACTGCAATACCTCGTGGACGCCACCTCACGGCCGCTCGCCACAAACTTACCACCACCGTCCCTCGACTAACACGCATAACCACAAAATGATAGACTTTGACCATCATGTAGCATGAAGTCCGAGAAGGAAATACTTGTGAGAAGAAGTTTATTATGATGACGATATGAATGTCTCCTGTTTTTTTTTACTTTACTTAGTGATTGTAATTACAACTCTTTCAAGCATATTCCAAGACAAAATTACAGCTTGCCTTTGTTATAGATCATGAAATAGTCATATTACTATTTTGCACTCCCTACCCTGATGAATAATAGATATCAATTGATTGGGCGAAGATTTGAGGAAAGATTTAATTGGTTTCTGCATCCAGAACAAAGAAGCAAGTGTGATAATTATAGCAATTACACAAATTGCACTCATTTGCAATTGCTGAATTAATAAATAACTTTTTCCATTTAAAGTATAAAAACCTTTTGCAATCCAGAACAACGTCAGTGTTCGCTTGAAATTTTATTTGTGATTCGGAGTCCTTGAAAAACTCCGAAATGTATTCAGATCTAAGAACCATCTTCAGTTTTGAACGCTATCAGTTTATTTCAACTGGTTTATATCCTCTATCTTACCATCCACCTTCATCCTACACATTTAAGAAAAGCATTATTTACTTTTTTTCTTTTTTGCACCCAATTGCTATGCTAATAGAGTTTTTTAAAGGTGTTAATACTTTGGAAGAATTTGCTGAAGTTCTTTATTATTCTCTTACCCTATCAGCTTATCTGTGCAAACTATTCAACTTTCTTTATGGACCTGGTAGCCTCCTTGAATTGGAATCCCAACTCAATCATTACCTCCCTCACAAATACTACAAACATTTTGGATATTCCATTCTTCACAAGAAAATCAAATCTGCTAAAGCAGTTGGATACCTCTTCAGATTTAGCATCGTATGGGTTATGTTACTCTATGCATGGTATCCATTTTTCGGTGGAAACGGCTCGGTCCCATTCAAAGGCTGGTACCCAGTAGATCTAGAGGACTCGTTTAATAAATGGGTGGTTTACATTCTACAAATGGTGGCCCTTATAGTCAGTGCATTCACTAATGGGAATCTTGATATCTTGACGATTTATTTGATCAGCATTGGAGTGTCACACATGCAGTTACTGAAGGTATGCCTAAAGAATGTGAATTACTCAGTAAAAAATGAAGTACTGCAAGTAAAAGATAGAAAGAAGAAAGGTGTGATTACTGACTTGTCACCGGATTGTCTAGGAGAGCTGACAGAGTTCCATAAATATATTATAAAGTAAGAGAAATGTTTACGAAAACAACCGAATAGTATTTACTTCAATTAATTCACTTTTGATTTTAGTTATAATTACAAGGTGGAACTTCTATTTTCCTATGGCACATTCATCCAGTTTCTGGCAAGTATTGCCGTTGTTTGTTTATCCCTGTTTCAAATCATGATTACCCCACTTGGCAGTGGACAATTTCTAAGGGTGTTGATTTATTTAAGCTGCATGATGTGTCAGGTGATTATGTATTGTTGGTTTGGAAATGCTGCTTTAGCGGAGGTACTCACAATTAAGATTTGTTGTAAAAATTCCAAGATATTTGAATGCTACTGGGGATTTGTAGAGTGATGGTATTGGTGAATCATGCTACATGTCCAATTGGTATGATGGTACAACAAGTGAGAAGAAGACTGTATTTATTATAATGGAAAGATCCAAGCGAGTACTTAGTTTGACTGCTGGGAAATTATTTACTTTATCCCTATCGACTTTATTGATGGTGAGACACATTTCCAAAATGTGTCAAACTAAGAAATTATGATTTGTGATTTTTAGATATGCAAATCGTCTTATTCTTATTTAGCTGTTCTTAATCGACTTTATGGTGACATGTAAATAATTAGTTTTATTACTTTAAAGATTTAAGCCTTAAGCAACATGTAGAATTTTTGGTATAAGGATTGTTGTCTCGCGATTGCTCGTCAATTGCAATATCAACTTGTCGTCGTTATTGTTGCTTTCACATTTCGTTTTCTACTGCCCTTGACTTGTTAATTCTAGTTACAAGTCTTCTTCATCTTATTAGAAGAATTGGGGTGGTGGGTGACCATCAGGTAACAAACTACAAGTGGAAGATTTCGTGCTCTGGGAATGGTAGTGTAGGGGAGCGGGAACTAAACCTAATCTGAATTATAACCTAACAATACATATTGTGACTACGATAAACTTATCTAGATTCAGATAGATTGCAATTTCACACAACTGAAGAAGAATCTAGAGGAACCTAATATTATGGTTTACTTCTTAATTACAATATGGTGTAGGTTTATACAACGGTTCCATTATCTTTTCAAACTCACTCAAAGGACAAAAAGTAGCACAGGATGGAATTGGAATTTGTTCAATGTGGTTATTATCATAATAAATCTAAAATAAAAAGCTCATAAGAACATTAAATTAGAATATGTATGCTTAACTCACCTTGAAACCTAAAACATTATCAATTTCATGCAACTCCAACAATAAAGCAGCTCCAAATTCAACATCGTCACACCTCCATGCATTTAATGCAGTCAACACGTTAACAATTGTTATCTCATGTGCAGAGAACAGCATCATTTTTGCATTGGACTCTCCTGCAGCAAGAAGCTTAACATGTTCAATCATATTCATGAAAATTGACCCACTACATATTCTCTGGTTTTGTTCGGCGAACAATCTCCAGAATTGTAACCCTATTGACTTGAGTGGTTCTGGATAGATACTTTGTACCCAAGGTGGAGGAGGTAAGTCATTATCAAGCTGAAAATATAAAGGAAATGATGTAACCACCATAAACAAAAAAAATCATTGTGATATTTTTTCATTGACTTAAGATATGGTTAGAAAGCCAACTTACATTTATCTTAGTAATATCATACATGGTCATTGCCCTGTAAAAAGAGACATTGGTGAACCCAGAATGTTGTTCAATGTAATCAAACAAGGCTTGAGTTGTTTCATTAACTTCTGGGTTTATAGTATCTCCAAAACTTCTTGGGCACATTTTGATAACTGAGATATAATCTTCTTCTTCACGTAATATTTGGTAAGGAACTGGCTGCCATGGAAGATTGGGTACGACATTCCAGTCTTCTGTCCAGAATAATCCAGCGTGAAAAGCTTGTAAACTAATTTGGCATCGAATGAAAGAAGAGGAGATTGATCTTGTTAATCCGTTGTAATAACGATTGCCAAGAAAAGATTGATATCTGCGTTTCATGCGCAATCCTGTTTTTATTAATGTCACTTGTCCTTTCTGAAAAAAAAATCTGATTCTAAACCAAGATTGAGTTGAATGTTGGGACATACTTCAATTAAATCACCATAATTGTACGGAAAATATGAGTGGTTCTTATGTGGATTTGTTGGGTAGTCAGTTTGTAACTCAGGAATACGTTCACCATGTCTAAAGATCTGTAAAAACAATCTTAGAAAAGACATTCCGAGACGATTACTTCAAATTTGTAATGAATTATTGAATAGTTATTAAATTAATAATAATAATAATTAAATATTGAATTGAATTATTGAAATGGAAAAAATTATGTATTTCAAAGTCCAATTGGATTTCATATCGGTATTGCAGAAATCTCTCACATAACCTTTGCTATTCCTTAAGGAATCCGCTTAGAAATAAAAAAACATATCTAACACATCGAATGTATGGATAATCCTAAATCCTGCAGGAGTCTCAGTTGGAATAAATTTTGAATTAAAAAAATGACTTACGACTGCAACAAACTTTAATGTCTTCATTTGATCATCGTTCTCGTTCATTCCTTGATATTCCTTTATATCAATTTGCACTCCTTTATTATTCATCTCCAAATAATAATGCAAATAGTACCCAAAGCCGATTCCACATATTATCGAAATAGTCAATATAAAAGCATGAATTGCTTTTAATTTTGCTGAATACATTTCTATACAAAGTTATGTAGTGCAAAATAATTTCGGTAAATGTATTACTGTTAATATTGTACAGTTCGTGCGTCTCCTAAAAGAAAGCAATGTTTATTAATAAAAAGTGGTACATGTTAATTTGGCAGCTAATTGTATAATTATGGTAATAATATTTATTTGGGAACAACTTTACTTTGCGCGTAGAGAAAAGACTGTTGTTACTCTGCATTAATGTTGTAGCTAAGTGATGCTTAAATTACAGTAATAATATGTCACTACTTAATAATAATTAAGCTCCTAATGATATGTTGCATCCAACATAAGTTATGGCCAAGATACGGCTTGCAATACCAACGAGATAAGGTTTGTTGCTAAGGGAGAACAAATAAGTCCAATTAATTTACATTTCACTGCAAAAAAAACAAAACGATTTCAGTGTGTAGCTTTCATTATGCAATTCTGAGTCTTGGCATTGAGTTTTTCATTCCTTGTTTCCTCATTATCATGGAAAAGATTCATGTGTGTATTTTATTTGGCATTAAACACTAACTTAAATTTTAAAATGTAGTTTATCAGTTTAAATAAACACAAATACTAACATTTAATAATATTGGTATGAATTTACTCATTTTACAGAGAAACAGTCCTATAACTGAATCAATAAATTAATTACAAGTTGAGCTACAATATTCTTAATTAATTGCTAGTCTTGTGGTACTAGATCATTATTAAAAATTCTCTTTGATTACAGCTACATAACCTTTAATTTGAAGTAGAGATCACTTGAAGTTAAACAATTTAGAAACAGAATATTAAATTATGCTGCATTATATTAATTAATAGATAAATACTATAATCAAGGAGATTATCTTTTGTATTTAAGTAAATTCTACAAAATAACAAAGACAAATCATCAATGAAATCCAAAGTATACTCGTTTAACTTCAATTTTTTGCCATAAAAATGGATTTTGGTCAATGCTCCACTCTACAAGTTGATTCTAACCATCATTCTAAACCTAGACGATATGTATGCATATTTACTACATCTTATAAAAATACTATCACTAAAACTGTGTAATTAAATTATTTTCTAGACTCCTAAAGATGCCATTACCAAGGAAATCTCGATCATCAAACAGCTCGGCATTTTTCCAATGTATAACCTCACAATCCCAGGCGATCGCCTCATATTCGTCGTTAAATATTTCTCCAACATGATTATAACAGTACTCTTCTTGAGTTCTATTTGGATGAATGTGATTGTGAATTTCGATGACACTGCTGAAGTAATCGAAACACTCTACTTCGGCTTAACGGAAACAACATTCGTCTCGAAGCTAATCAACCTTCACTTCCGATACAAGACATTCCAACAACTAGAAGAATATCTCGTGACACCTGAATTCAATGACTATGATGATGACGGGCAGATATTTATCAAGAAAGGAGTGCGAATTGTTGAGATTTTCGCGCAGCTATTTCGAGGAGCTGTAACTGCAACAATTATGTTCTTCATTGTCTTTCCTTTCTTAGACAGCTCTGCAGGGATTTTGATTCTACCCAGTTGGTTCCCTCATGAAGTGCAGAAATACCAATTGCTGTGTTATTTCTTTCAGCTCTGGGGTATTATTATCAACGGGTATGCTCATTCAAGTCATGATAATATGGTAGCTGGATTGATTATGATGGGATCAGCTCAGTTTGAGATATTGAAGAATAATTTAAATAATTTAGGCAAAGAATTGAAGATACCTAGGAATGAAAAGGAGAGAGTTATGCAAGAAGAGTATGTCTTGGCTAAATTGAGTAAATGTGTCAAGCATCATGTTATTACAATCAAGTTTGTATTTTCTTTTGGACCATTCTTAACATTTTGCATCCGAAATAATCTGGAATATCCGTGATTTTTATAGATACGCCTATGAAATTGAAAACATGTTTTCCCCAGTACAATTCGTACAATTTCTGGCCAGTAGTATCATCATCTGTGTGACTGGTTTCCAAATTATTGTGACACCAATCACTGATTTGAAGTTTATTACATTGCTGTTGTATTTCTCATGCAATTTGATACAATGTGTGATGTGTTGTTGGTTTGGCCACGACATCAAGGACAAAGTAAATAGTTTTTATTGGTGCGGTTACAAACAACAAAGTAATTATTTTGTTTATAGAGTGATGAAATAGCGGAAGCTTGTTACATGTCACAATGGTACAGATGTGGAATTCGTGTTGGAAGAACTGTTTTCATCATAATGGAAAGAGCAAAACGTCCTGTTACGCTTACAGCTGGGAAATTTTTTGATTTAAGTTTACAGACATTGATGCAGGTATATTTTAGCTGATACTATTGCTTTGTAATCATGCTTTTTATGTTTATTTGCAGATTTTGAAAACTTCGTACTCATATTTGGCACTTTTACGGCGTATGAATGAGATTGAGAGGCTTTAATTTTTGAAGAATGCATTATGTTAAATATCATTAGTATTTACGTTATACAAGTTATATTATAACAGAGTTTATTAATAAAATGTATGGAATTTGATTTGAATTTATTTTGAAATACAACTTTAGCTCCACCTACATGTTCTATGTGAACTAAGTTATTGCATCTTTCTTGCGTTTACGTGAAACAAAATCTAATTGGTTTGTTTGTATCGTCTTTACCCAAAAATCCAATAAGAATGATTAAATCGTCACATTAATGCGAGTAAGTTATTTATAGAAACTATTTACACACTTTTCTTTTTGCTATCACTTCTTTGCAATTCTTGTAAAACAAAGGTTTTGGTATTTATCTCTTGTTTTAGATGTACAATGCTTGTAAGTAACACTACTAAGAGCACAGCACTTTTCAGTAGGCTAAGAAACCCAAGAAATATTCTTGAGGTTACCACTAGATCAATGGCTAGGTCATCATACAAACTTGAAGTTGGCAACATACAACACAATGTTAATCTCCACCGATTTGAGATGCCAATAAACGTTGATCTGGCTTATGTAGAGTATCAGTTTTACAACAACACTTATGATTTAGTAGAATCTTTGGTCCCTGCAAAATATTCTGGCCAAGGCCTTGGTAAACTATTAGCTCGGGTTAGTTATAGCATGAATTAATTATGTTTTGATCTCACATTAAAATATTACTCTTGCTTTTCAGAGAACTTTTGATCATATTATAAGTCAAAATGGCAGAATAAAGTTGACATGTGATTTCCTCATTTATTTCTACAACCAAAACAAAGATGAGTATAAAAGTCATGTTACAATTGGATGAATTGTTTGTTTAATTAATTGTTGATATATATCAGTGTATTCAAAAATTATTTTTAAATTATTACATCAAATATATTGCAATATGGAGTTTGCTGATGTAAAAGCTCAGATTAACTTCTACCTACGTGAAAAGTTGTACAACAGCATGTTGCTTGCTTGCAATGATGCTTTAAAAAAATTTGTAGGTGAAGTCCACCTTAATTTGTACCATGCTTTATCTTTGTATTTAAACGATCGCTTTTCGGAGTGTATACGTGAATTGGAAGTCCTTAGGACTGAGAATGATGTACGTTTAGCAAGTACAATTGGATTAATTTATACCCATAAAAAGATGCAGACGACGGACAACGATGTCTTAGGTGCCTTAGATAGTGCACTACGTGACCATAGGAAGAATGCTACAGCTGCAGACTATTTTAACTCATCTCTTGTGCTCTACTGCTTGGAAAAGTACGAAAAAGCTTTGGAATACGTCGAGAAATCACTCAAGTTAAGCAAGGATCAGCTTGATGTTCAGGGATTTAAAGGATGGATCCTCATTAAGCTAACATATCAGAATAAAGCTAGTGTTCAAGACTGCATTCAGGTCTTTGAAAAATGTGTTAGAGAATCAAAGAGACACTTGGATCTCAGCATGGGCCTTTGTGAAGCTTACATGTTGGATAAAAACTATTCAGACTCTTTAAATGTTGCAAATAAAGCGATTGTGAGGTTTTCTGCAATGAATTTACCATTGATGTACAAAGCAAAAATTTTATTCTCCATGCAAGACTTTGAACCAGCACTTGAATGCTGTAATAGACTCTTAGCTGCTGAGGAAATGAATTATGTTGCTTTAAAACTGTTGATTTTGATCAAGCTTTGCAGGGATGGGAACTTTTCTGAAGCAGCTTTGGATATCAATAAATATTCGCAGATTTTACAAGTTACAGAATCGAAAAATGCTCAGATTTTTATAGAAAATGGCGCCTTATTTTCAAGATTATGTGCAAGAGATGTATCTGTCCTTCAGGAGACCTACGCCATGTTAGAGAAAGCCGTCTACATCAATAATGGTGATATAGATGCTATGATTGAGTTAGGATACCAATGTCTACTTCAGGATAAACCTAAGGACGCTTTGAAATACTACAGAACAGCTTCTAAAACTGACAACACTTCATTCAGTGCTCTTCTTGGTATGACATTGAGCGATATGAGCGAGAATACTAAGAGTGATCAAGTTAAACAACAGATTTTCTTCTTGTTGGAACTTGAAACCGAACCTAATCCAATGCTACTGTTTATGAGAGCTAAACTTGCAGAAGAAATGGAAAGCTCCGTGCAATTTTTGGAAGAAGCCTGCAATGAACAACTTAAACCAATCATGAATCTACCATTCTGTGATTATTACTTAGCAAAATTAGACGTTGACTTTTTACTCCAAATTGTAGAATTCTACCTAACATTTGCTCCCAAATCTCGTGGCATTACCACAAAAATTGTAAAATCAACTCAACCTAACAACATCTTGACTAATGCATTAAATACTCTGCGCATTGTTACCAGAGCATTGCCTGGACATAAAAAAGCACATTTGATGTTCGCCCAAGTACAATTTGCACGTGGGGACATTTTTGAAGCAACACAAACGTTGAATCACATCACAGAAATGAATGGATCAAGCAGTGACGCGCATTTATTAATGGCACAAATTCATCTTAATAGTGGCCAATTTGATAGAGCAGCACAGACCTTAGAAATTGGCTTAAGTCATGATTTTCTAGTTAGGGAACGTCCCCAATACCATTTGATCAATGGACTTATTGAAAAAGCAAGAGCTAACTACGATGACGCTATAAAATCATTCAACACTGCTTTAAGTTTGATCTCTACTAAAGCCAAAGACAGCAAATCATCCGCTTTTGGGGGGTTAACCATGTCAGATCGAGCTGCGATCTATATTGAGTTGATCAATGCTCATCGAGATTCCAATCAAATGCATGAGGCATCTAAACTAATGCAGGACGCTATTGAAGAATTTAAAAGTACACCAGAAGAAGCAAGATTTATGATCCTGAACGCAGAATCTGCTGCGGATCTGGATGATATCCAGAAAGCTATTGATATGTTATCAAAAGTGACCCCTAACGAATCGTACTATCTTACAGCTCGTACTAAACTAGCAGAGATCTTTTTGGTACATAGACAAGACAAGAAAGCATTTATGAATTGTTATAAAGAAATGGTACAGTTTAATATGAGTCCTGAGAGCTATTTACTCCTTGGGGATGCTTACATGTCAATTTTAGAACCTGACAAGGCTTTGGAAGCATACAATAATGCTCTACAAATGAACCCAAAGGATCCTCAAGTGATGTGTAAAATGGGGAAAGCTTTGGTTAATACACATTACTACAAAAAAGCTGTGAAATATTACAGAGAGTCTATTGAAGCAACTGATAATTCGGAATTAAAGCTGCAACTAGCTGAATTGTACATGCAAATGAAGGAATATAGTAAATCAGAAGAACTTCTAACTGGCGAAATTGAACAAGGGACTAGTTTGAACCAAAATGATGATCTAACTCTGTTACAACACAGAAGTAAGGTGTACAAGTTGTTGGCAGAGGTGATGGATAGAAGTGGGCAGATCAAAGCAGCGACAGAGGTGTTGAAATCAGGAAGAAATAATCAAAGTAGAGTTAGGAAGATTCTCTCAGTTGAACAAGCAGGTACTTAGTCATTATTTTGGTGTCATTCCCAGTTTAGCATATATTTTTAGTTATTCCTAGTGAAGAAGATGCGCTACTAGTTAATTTCAACGTTAAACTTGCTGAGATTGCAATCAATACTCGTGATAACAACCAAGCTATCAACTATTATAAAGATGCCCTAGCTGTTGCACCAATGAATCACAAATTGTTGGCTTCCCTGGCAAAGTTGTACATGCAGGTTTCCTACAAAAAGTTTATTCGTTTTTTTCCATATCTAATTAAATCAATTTTCCCAGATGAATCATCTTGAATTATGCCAACAAACCTGCTCTAAACTACTTAATATTGACCAAGACAACGAGACAGCATCAGTCTTAATGGCAGACATTTCCTTCAGAAAGGTTGACTTTGATATGGCTGTATTTCACTTTACACAGTTGGTCACCAAACAACCCACTAATTGGGTTGCTTTGGTTCGACTGGTGGAAGTATTGAGACGCACTGGGAACTTATCCGAAGCTCCACAGTACCTAAAGCAAGCAGAACAGTTTGCTGATAATCAACGAGAATCTGGCTTATTTTATTGTACTGCTTTGTATCAATGGTACACTGGTAACCTAAATTCAGCTCTGAGGAACTTTAATCACGCAAGGCAGGATCCTGATTGGAGATCCGACGCTATAATTAATATGATTGAGATTTGTTTGAATCCAGATGATGACATGTTTGGGGATCAGTTTAATGTTGATGTGGATGATTATGATTACCGGGATTCACGTACGATGGCAATAAAAACAGGTATAATCTTATTTCCAATTTTAATTACATATAACTAACTTTCTGTTGTTTGCTTCAAAGCTGAGCGTCTTTTACGTGAACTAAAACAAATCAGTTTTGGCGACTCAACTCTAAAATGTCGCCTCCTACAAAATTTCATCCTTCTAGCATCCAAAGAAAAACATAATGTGGAAAGAGCGCTGGAAGATTTTGTTAACATGGTTGCTCTTGAAGAATACAAGGACAAAGTAGGCCCTATTCTGGGAGTTGCCACTGCATACACCATGTTAAAACAGACCCAACGCTCTAAAACACAACTAAAACGCTTGATGAAGGCAGTCTGGACATTTGAGGATGCAGATTATTTAGAAAGATGTTGGTTATTGCTAACTGACTATTATATTCAGTCCGGAAAGTACGATCTTTCAAGTGATTTGATTAGAAAGGTGTTACAGTACAATAAGGCGTCCAGTAAAGCCTACGAATACGCTGGGTTTATCTCAGAAAAAGAGCAAAAGTATCGTGATGCAGCTATGCATTATGATGCTGCTTGGAAATACAACGGGAAGAATAATCCTAGTATTGGGTACCGTCTTGCTTATAATCTCATGAAGTGTAAACGCTATGCGGAAGCCATTGATGTTGGGCAGGTAATCTACAGAATGCACCCGGAGTATATCAAGATTAAGAAGGATATTCTGGATAAAAGTATAAATAATTTGCGCACTTAATAATTGTTTGCAAATATTCGAACTAAGATTCCGTCCATATTTGGTAACACGAGACGTGTTTGTCCGTCCCCCTGTTTCCTGCAAGTTTTCACTGTTTGTAATGTTTGTACATTGAAATCGACGCGTGGCTGCTGTTGACGAATATAAATAAAGCACACGTGTTGGTTCCATAGGAATTTTTTTCTTGGCATTGTCCCCTATCCATGCTAATTGGCAATGATCTCGAAAATCAACACAGTAATTTACTCGCAATTAACCCGAACCGTTGGTCTAGTGTGCAATCTGCAAGTGCAATTTAAGCTTATGTAGTACCATTGTAACCGCCATGTTTACGAAGAAAAAACCCGCTACAAACGTCTCGTGGGCTGGTAGCGACGTCCTCATCGAAGTGCACCAGCTGGACTCGGACGTCGACGATGAGGTGATGGAAGGTAGGGAGGAAAGTGTAGGAGATGTTGCAATGCGTGACACATTAATATTCATTCGAGAAATCAGCAAGAGACATTCAAATACAATTGCCAACAACTGACAATTAGAATATTGAAGGAGTTGTAAGATATACCAATTCATGCTATCAAGAGAATCGTGGGACCTGATTTACAGATCCAGGTACATAATTTGTGTGGCACTTATTGCCCCGCAGAAAGCAAGGAAACTTGCAACTGCCACTACTGCAGTTGTAGTACCAGTGGTGACCACAATGGTACCCATGCAGAGTGAGAGGATGAATTGCGCAAGAAAGACCATGCTGGATACTATGGCAATGTCAGTGCCAAGACCGCGAACTTGGGAAGCTATAGCATCAACACCTTCTTGGTATTGTTCAAACTAGAAACATCCGAAACATAGATTAAACAAGTCTACTGCAGAGAGACAGTGCTAAATAGTAACTTACAGTTCCAGTAGTGTGATAATGTGCCACTAGGAGATAGGGCATTGTGAATAGGGTTGAGTACATTACTCCTGCAGTCCAGCTAAATACAATTACCCCAATTTGGTGCTTCGTTAATGCCATTAAACACATTCCGGAAGAGTAAATTAGTAATCCGCCCACATAAACTCGCTTTGCTCTAGATGACAAGTTGAAAATAACTCAAATTCGCACAAAAAATTTACGAATATCAATTAAATATAAATATAATTACCCGTAATTTTTAATGCATCTTTCAATAACAGAAGAGTAGCAAGCACATGATAGGGAGTACATTGACATTCCCCAACAACCAAAACGAACGCCATTTTCATATAACTCACGACTTTTGCTTCCTTCCGGTGCCTAAAAGGAATTAGCAATTGTCATGAAGGTTAGATTATATTACAATGGTCACTTACAGTTGGAGATCCATTAAAAACAGCTTCCCCCACAAAATCAGTAAAATACAATGAGTAACAAACATGTGCCATCCAACAAAATAAGTTCGTCAAACACAAAATCTTCAAACTTTTAGGCATACAAATGATACTCTCGAGATACGTCACTAGGGACGCTTCAGGATGAACAACAATAGTCGACTGTTGCTTTATCATCTTCCTGGTACCCAAATTACTCCCTGTATTCTCATTTATTGTCTGAGTTGGCTGCTGATCATTTGTAGGATTTCCGTTTTGTGCATTAAAAGCAGTCTCCTTCCACTCCTACAACATCCACAACCATTTTGATAGTGTCTCTTGGAAACACTCACAAGATAACACAAAATTTATTTTCTTGGGCTAAAATTAAAATTGATATCAAGCAATAAAACCTGATTTTCTTGCTGGGTGCGTGAGAGACTGCCGTATCCGGAGCCATTCGCATGCAAATTCTCCAATTGATGGCTTTCCAATAACTGTAGCGGGATTTCCTTAAAGCTTGTCAGCGTGAGAGCGACGCACACAATGAAAATGATAGTGATGAGTGTGAAGACAGCTCGTACATGTCCACCCAATAAGATTCCTCGAATGCAATGCAAATAACATGAAATCACAAACCAATTTCTATAGAATTTTATCTATTAAGGGATCAATAAGCACATCAGGCTTGGGTCCAGATTTTTCAATTTTGATAAAGTGGGTTTGATTATTAATCTCACCAATTGCTGTAACATCCCAATTAATTCCTCCCAAAGCGTATCCGAAGAAACCTCCCAAGCCAGCCATTATCGTAAAAGTGCTTAATCCTTTGGCGTGATCATCTTAATATGCCCATAAGAATAAAATAAAAAATCTATTAGTATTAAAAATTACATTAAAGCATAACTGGAATTGATTTTGCTCCTAAAGCATGTAAATTGCTTACCTTCAACGGTGACATCTAGAAGATAAGTCCTCGCGGGACTTTGGCATGCATCAGCATCAAAATCCAACAAAACAGTGCCCAAAATAGTAAAAAAGACACCCCAGGGATGACTATTTGGAATCTGTTCGTCAACAAATTCATCTTGCTTTTGAGACGAGGCAGACGTACGATGAGAATGTATCTTCATAAAACTTGTGTTGTAATAAGTATCACCAAAGGCATAACCTATATCTTCACCATTTGGTACTAATATTAAACCCAGTAAAACGCCCACAGCCATACAGAAAATAAACGGGCGCCGACGTCCAATAATCAAAGGGCATTTGTCACTGAGAGATCCAAGGATAGGCGTCAGAAAAAAGCCGATTAGTGGACTGAGGGCCCACACTAAGGTCATGTGCTTATGTTCAACACCAATTTTCAGTAGTGTTGGCGAGACGAAAGCTGTTTCCGCCGCGTACGAAAATTCAATGCCCATCACAGCGGCGGAAATGCGGATTAAATCATGGCGTGACTTTGGTCTATGGAACAGAAATCAAAACAAAACATTGTTTGCAATGGAAAATTGTAAATTGGTACTTGAAAACATGTGAATGGTCCTCTGTGATGGAATCCCCAGGTTGTGGCACACCAAAACATTTATTCCTTAAATTCGCAAAAAATCCTCCTGCATTGTCTTCCTTGTATGCAGTGAACTTTTCTTTCAAATCATCCCTAATGCTATGCAATCTGCCTGTAAAGCCTTGATAATCGTGCAACTTCTCAACCATTTTTTGATAAAGTAGTCGCTTTATTACACTCTTGACGCTATTTTAAGTTGAATTGTGTTTTACCTTGTTTTCGACTGGTTCAGGTACCATTTCTTTGATTAGACATTGTTTAAAATCTATTTTGATACTGAACGCGATCGTGCTCTACAATAGTCTTCCACAGACTGAGTAAACAACCCAGCAAAAGATAATGAAGTCCCCGCAGACGTGTGGACCCAACTATGAGACAATACGACGTCCTGCGCTGTAGGTTTTCCCCTGTTTCCTGCGTTCCAGCGTTCACATCTGTCGCGTTTTTCGCAGGCACTGCCAACGCGAAAATGCTGTCTGTGCTGGAAGATAAGAAACCTTACTAATTAGGTCGTATAATTGGATATTGGCTCTGCAAGGCGTAACTGCTTTACTGTTTTGCAATCGATTCAGCTTATTTTGTTATTTAAACGGGATTATTAATTGAGGATTGTATTAAAAAACACACAAACAACAAAGTATAAAACATCCTTAATTATCAAGCATCGATAAATTGTCTTGAAATATTTTTAAAATAAGACAACAGACTCTTAGAAAATACCAACTTGATCTGAGGTCTTTCTGCAAAAATTCGTCCAAAAAAAGTATCTGAAATTAAAATAAATATCCAGCCTCAATTAAATATGAATTTGTCACTGTGTCAAGCGACGGGGATTTACGAAGTTCATTATGAGAATTAAAATCGGCTCCAAAAATAAAGCAACAAGTGTGAAGATAATTTACGAGTTGCTTTTTTACTGCACACGCTGTGTATGGTTCCGGATTCTTTCCGTGCAAGGACTACTTCCTTTTTCTGCGCCGTGCTTAGTCACGATGAACGTCGCAACAGGTTCCACCGGTCCCAACCAGCCCAGGCACACAGACCCACATCTTTGGACATCTGAGCCGGAATTACATGTTTATGATGCGATTACGTGTTGTTGAAACGTCCGCGAATATCCGTCTTGTTTATTTACCAAGTGGAAAATTAAAAATGCCAATATTCGTTAAAATATTCTCTCCAAAAGGGAGTTCACTGGCTTCCTACAAGGCCACCGTAATTGTTTCATCTAATACATATTACAGGAATTCATAAACATATCGTCTGCATCATAAAACCTAAGTTGTTATTCAAATTTTCTGAGTCGAGCGTCGTCATCGAAGTGAAGTTTATTTCCGTCTGTCTCTGTGTTGAGATAAGAACCGAGATGTTTTCAATGTATATGTTTGCTGAAACAAAAGTACTTTTGAGCATACTTTGGCCATCACAAAAATAAACCGGACAACTTGATGATAGTATTACAACGTGGTTTTATATTACACCACAAGATTGCATTTAAACGTATTAAAAGTCATTACACCAGATGATAAATAAAATGGTTATTAAACCTGTGCTTTTTCTGCACTTTTTTTGGGTATGATACAGGACTATAAGTGATACTCCCCAAACCTGTAATTATCTGATTTAACATTTAATATTCTTCACCTTTCGGAGTTCTTACGAACAGAATCCACTGTGCAGGGAGAAAGAAAAATGCTTCTGTCAATGGAACGGATTTTTAATGCGTGTTCTTGTGACTTAATATCTCTTCATGATAAATCTCACTCGTTTATTTCCTCGGGACGTTTTTACGAGCGATGCGATAGCATTTATTTTAATAAAATAATGAAGATTAATTTAACATGCTGCTTGCTTCTTGACAGTGTTTATTTAAGATGAAGAATTGAGTGATGGTCTTGACATCTAGTTTTACGTCCAGGACGTGTGCCTGTTTTTACGTCGCGAAATATAAACGCACAGAATCAATCGCATTGAACAAGCGTCGGCGAAATCGCAATCGTGGCGAGGCCGTGTATTGTCGGCGGCGCGTTTTCTTCTCCGTTCGTCCCTCGATGTTACACTGACCCTCTTGCGGCATTGCGAGCTTCATATCCGACATTCGCACGCCGCCAACATTAACGGTGTCGACACTAATTGCGATGGAAATGGCTGGCAAGCTCATAAATATCAAAGAGAGAATATTTTCATATCAGTGTACAATATATAAGTAAGGTTAAGGTGGTCCTTTCTGGATCTTATTCACAGAAATTCATCCATCAAAGAATTTCTTTTAATTGTTTGCATTCTTTATGGTTTTTTTAAGAGTCCAAATCAGTTTATACCAGTATCAACATGATGTAATGGTAAAAAGTGATGTAAATTATACCACCAAGGATGACTTTTACAACAACAATTAATTGATAATCGTCAGACGACGCGGAGGGAAAAGCGTCGTGCGCATCGGGCGTGATTTACATGCGAATCTTTTGCAGGCAGGCCAAAACAAAGGACGAATGAAATTGGGTTAAAGTCAAGAAATAAATCAACTCACGAGTGCTACTCAAAACACCAGTGACGGGAGACAAGCAGACACAAGAAGTTCAATGAAATATGTCAAAACAATTCACACCTAATGCATTTTAGGACCTTGAACATTCTGACACTAACCTAGTCATCTAATCATATGGTTTAGTTCCTGGAGAATTCAAAGAATATTCTAGTATGTAGTAAATCCAAATTTTACATCACATCGCAATTCTTTTCTGGCATGAAATATTATTCTCGTTGATTGAGTTTTAAGTCGTAAACCTCATGATTAATTAAAAATCAGTTTACTCCTTGGTTAATTTCTTCTTCTGTTCTTAGAACACGCTAATCATTTTTCTCGCCATAAAAAAATCTTCACAACTTTGTTAAGTTCAACGTAAGTGCAAATTTGTAGATCTCTAGATACCAATGACCAAGTAGGTTTAATTACAAGTGAATAACTTGTTCTTTATGTTTGAATCATACACATAAGCGCCTTAAAATACTAACACACGTGAAAGTACACTAAAATAATAATAGAATTTGAATGTGCTTACCTACAGAGAGAAGAAGTGTGGAGAATTTGGTTCACGCCAAGTGTGGCCATGGGAAATGAATCAACAACGCTAATTTCTCAGAATGTCAAATTGGTATAGTATGGACATTGCTTGTGCACAAAATGCTGGTGAACTTTTAAAGTTGAACGCATTGAGGGTTTACGGGTTTGCGTCAATGCAAATAGGTTTCCAAGCGATTCCTGATACACAACGTCAGATTGAAGAAATGTTATGATACGTCGGTGGATTTCTGATTTAAAGTTGTTATTAATGTTTGGGAATGCAGAGTTTAGCATTCATCGTACGAGTTTGATGCAGTTTTGACAATTTGCTTACTGGTTTTTAATTTGTTAGGTTAGGTGTGGGACATTACAGAACTTTGCGCCCGTGACAAGAAATTCCAAAAGTTCCAAGAAGAAATTCAAATAATATTTACGTGTAGTCTTCAATTGAAAATATTTCTATTCATTGAAGAGTCTATATGGTTTTATTGAAAGTATGGAAACAAATTAACTCGCCCGAAGAAAAAACAAAGCCTACACTTTGACAAAGAACTTACTTTTTTAATGCTAGATTAGAATTTACTTGCGTTGCTAAGAACCAATCATGAATAATCTGATACCTTTATATGCAATTGATACTGTGAATTAAAGCAAAAGAAGAAAGTAAACTCCTACAATTAAAATAAATAAATTGAAGGAAGTATAGTGACTAAATTGTTAGTCATAAATAATTTAATTATACTCTTGGAATTAATTTAGAGGTTCCCAGATAAAATGTTCAACCTAATCAAGAGCTGCAAACAAGAAATTTCCTCTCTGTAAAAGTGAAACAAATGATTATTGACATTGTCCACTCTAAAAATATTCTCCAACTTAAATACCAACACGCCCTAAGAAACAAACTGAAATTTCACGTAATTATCAACATTCACCACATATCGACGTGATCAGAAGTACTCTTAATCAATTTCATCGATTCCATTGCGACCATTCTAGTATCGCACCCATTTCGTAATTACGTCTCGTCGCGAACACACCGGAAAGAGCCGGATCGTACAGCCACGATAAGAAAATCACCAAATCCAAAGATAATACAGGATAACAATACAGAAAAATTATAAATAACACGTTGCAAGCAATGGCCTACTCCTAGTTGTGTAGTGTATTTATAGAACTGCACTAATTCACACTGATAGTGATCGTAATTAGATTAATGTTGTATCCAAACACGTATTGGTCCATTGGGAAATTCCATCGCGATTAGGTGCTGGAAATAGTCTAAATCCTATTGAAATTTGACATTGTTATTGTCGAGCTGTGGTGCTGTAAAAGGTGGGGGTTGATGTAAAGAAGTGTATAATGTTGATAAATTCGCACACGCTGACTTGCTGATCTTGAGATAATAAGTGATAATGCTGATCGCGCCAATGAAACGCGATGTGTCCTTTGAAGGCTACTCCTGCCCGGCCTTTTGGCTGGATGGTTGCGAATCGACAGCTATATAATTAACTATTGTCGGAGCGCGTGCGTCTTTAGTGAGGATTTGCGCAAAGCAAATCGTTCTTCGTATAGTGTTCGTGAAGTGATCCAAGATTTTATGTATTGGAAGCTGCAGGAAACATACTGATTAGTAGTTAAACCGAAATAATTCAAAATGGGTCAGTTTCATCTTTAAGAATCAATTCAAGATCTAAATTAACATGCTACTTATTTGAATGTCTTAAAAAACGTTGTGCTCTTGCAGGATTGGACTTTTTAGAGTCGCAGGGTGAAGATTTCGAGCGTGCGCTTGAAAGTACAGGTGAGTTGCCAGAAAACATTATCAATTGAGAGCTTGCTTAACTCATGGTAAAAACCGATTCATAAATTGTCTAACACCACCTCAAACATGAATATTGTGAATAACTAAGCGCATATTTAGTTGTAATTAATTCCGATTGCTGGTAATTATAAGCGCGTTGTCGTATATTTATCGCTCCATTAAACGCATATTAATTTAATATTCGACTGACATAAAATGCGCTACATTTACATTAATCGTCTACGCTTTCAATTTGGTGCTTTGGCATTTAGATCTCAGCCTCAAAGTGATACTTCCACGAGTATTCAAGTTTAAAAGAGAAAACTGCGTCGACAATTTACATGAAAACAACAAAAGCTGCAAGTTACATCAGCCCAAAGTGTTGTAACTTGCAAACTGTTTTCGGAGATTTCAAAAGAATCAATATGAAAATCAAATTCTGATTGTGATTGAGCACATTAGTCAAAATATGACAAGATTAAAATCGATGAGCAACTCAAGCTCAACTTGACTTGCACTCGAAACGTTTTAAGTGTTATAGTATTCTGGTTAATCAACTTAATTAATTTCCAATCCTCTACAAAATAACCAATATCCTAATCTATGTTATAACAAATCACTCCCAGCCAGTAATAACTTAAGCTAAATTGCACCAATTTATGCTCATTAAGAGCAGATAACTTGTTGGCTATAATGATTGACATCTTCAACGTCTTCTACTTCCCAACCTCTAAAAGTCTTCCTTGTCTCCCATAAATAAATTCGATTGCAACAAATTACAAAGCATCAATATTAATTGACATGCGCAAATAACTCACAGGCACTTACAACGAAAATGGTAACAACAAATGTTACCCAATGCTATTGAACAGCGGAAAGTTTTCGATTTTGGCTGCATAAGTTTACATTCGTTTTACATGTCATTTAAATAAATTACTTCAGCGCGCTCAATACCCAAAGCAAGACATACTGTTACAAATCGCTGGCATATCATTGTTTACTACACATTGATAGATGTAGTGCTTTAAATCTGAATGAAATTTAACCGAGAAACATTCTACACAATCTAAGTCCAGATTGATGTTACTGCTGATTGATAAACTTGATCTAATCCACTTTTGGACTGGAACTAAAAAAACTATCAGATTACAAGTGTCATCATTATCGTTTATCATTTGATGGTCAAGTCAAGTAATTCTCATATTAATTTACAAGATGTGATATACTCAAGCACTCTTCAACTTGACCTACATCTGAAAAGCCCTTTTCTTGCATGCAGAAAATAATTGTGGAAGAATGAAAGAGAAAATCCTCGACCTTGCCCATTCTATTTCACATTCAGTTCGTAAACACAACTGAATTTCGTTTCATGTTATTCTCTTCAGCTGAAATTGCTTTCCTTACACACGCCTCGAATGGTTCGAATTTTAATTAATTAAGAAACACCCTGCAATCATTTATAGCGGTCCGATATTTCATGCAACAAGGACACCACGCAATAAGAATAACTTAACATACTTTTGATGCTTAAAGCAAACACACGTGGCACTTAGAGCTAATTATACCTTAAATGTACCCAATTTCCTAAGAAAATCATTTAATCCTCCAAATTACACGAATTTCTTCTTATTCCAAGGATTTGGTCGTTTCCACTACGCTCTCTTGACATTATGTGGACTAATTTACCTCAACACAGCTGTGGCCATCACCATCATCTCCTTTGTGCTCCCTTCAGCAACCTGTGACTTCCGGATGACGTCCTCTGATAAAGGATGGCTGACAGCCGCTCCAATGCTAGGTAACTGCAGGAGTTTTACTAAATACTTATTTATACAAGGTGCGAATTTCAAGTACTCTATGATTAATGCACTCTGTAAACTTTGGCGAAATCCTCATTGCCGCATTCAAATGGAAAGCCTTGTCGTCAAACAATGTCAATAATCGATTATAAATGTAAAGGTTAGCCGTCAATCAACTAGCGTTTTTCTTTGCTTCCTCGCTGCCAAGTGAGCAAGTCACAGTTTGTAATAAGTTTAACCTAGAACAATAAAAATAGACGTGCAAATTGAATTAATAATGCATGATTTATGATGTTTCAGGAATGCTACTTGGGTCTTACTTCTGGGGATGTCTAGCTGATACGAAAGGACGAAAAGTAGTCCTCATTGGCGCCTTGTTAATGGATGGGTTCTGTGGGATTTTATCCAGTGTTGCTCAAACATACATCCTATTCTTGATCCTTAGATTTGTCAATGGATTTGCGTAAGTGCACTAAAGAAATGCATTTGCCAAGAATTCAGGACTAATACAGGATACCAATTGTAATTTCAGGATTACTGGTGCGATGGGAATTTGTTTCCCATACCTCGGAGAATTCCAACCAGTCAAACACCGGGAAACGATCCTATGTTGGATGGAAATCTTCTGGACTATCGGCGTCATTGCACTTCCAGGCATTGCCTGGATAGTTATCCCCCTCGAGTTTGAAATTATCATGCCTAGCTTCAAATATGGCAGCTGGAATCTCTTCGTTACCGTGTGCTCAATTCCATCTATCCTCATCGGAATGTGGCTGCTCTTCTTTCCAGAAAGCCCAAAATTCCTGCTAGAATGTGGGGAAGCTGATGAAGCCCTCGATGTACTCCGCAATATGTACTCTATGAATACTGGAAAATCTCCAGACTCCTTCCCAGTGCATTCTCTAAGAGAAAAAGTCCGTACAATGAGTGTAGTATCTCAAAATTCCACTAGAAGCGTTCGATCGCTACGCATCCGCAAACCCAAAGAATTAAAACTCCTTCTCCAAGAAATTTGGGAACAAACAAAAGCCCTGTGCAAACCTCCTTACCTCCGCTACACTGTCCTCACCTGCCTAATTCAATTCGGGCTTACCTCGAGCTACTTCACATTGATGATCTGGTTCCCCGAGCTATTTTACCGCTTTGAAGAGTTCGAGTCCCTGCATCCCGGACAAAGTGCCTCAGTTTGTGACGTGAGCTCCATTGTGATCGGAAGCAATTCAACTGAGATTGAATACTGCGGTGAACCTATTGGAGACGAGGTGTACCTGCATACATTGATTATTGGCCTGGCGTGCATCCCAACTAGTCTGTGGCTCCCACTCTGTGTGCATCGCTTTGGTGCCAAATTCTTCTTGGTCTTCAGCTTGCTGGTCGCTGGTGGTGTCACAATGGGCCTGTATTTTGTTGATTCAAGCAGTACCAACCTGGTGTTGTCCTGCATCTTTGAAGCGTTGACCAGTTTAGCAATCAGTACGGTTTACTGTGTGATGGTGGATCTCTTCCCGACGCAATTGAGGTAAACAAATGAAGCACGGCTTTATTTCTGGTATCGAAACCGGCATGTGTTGGCATCTTTTAGCAAAGCTTTCAACCTGTACCAATCTGTTTGGAAAACTGTAGAAATTAATTGGATTAATTGAAACGTTGTAACTTTCAGGGTTATGGCTGCAGCCTTATCACTCACATTTGGAAGAGCTGGTGCTTTGTTGGGAAACCTTGCTTTCGGTTTCCTAATTGATCTGCATTGCGTCGTACCGATTGCGTTGTTCGCATTTATGCTCATTGGCAGCGGACTGTTGTGTTTCAAATTACCGAGCACTGGACAAGGAGCTTTAGATTAATTCAGTTTCAGCTGACTGCCAGAAATAAGGAAGTTAGAAAGTTGTGATAAACATTTGCAATTTAGGAAAGGGCATGAATATCAATGCCTTTTATAACTATAACTATACACAGATTGTGCAATAACTACCGATTAAAATAATGCACAAAATGTTTAGGAAATGTATGGGAAAAGAACACTTTTAGAACCATCTACAATAATTTTAGATGAGTTTATCTCAATTTATTTTGCAATTAATTTATTAGTGCAATCTTTAACTCGATAATGTAATTACGATGTAATTTATTTCTTTGATTTAAGTCAAGTTGCAACTTATTCTCTGCCATATTTTCCGTCATAACTATTTATTCCTATTTATTGTATGCGTAAGTTAACAGTGTATTTGTTGTATTAGTTACTTATCATTTTGTTATGTAGTTAGTTTGTTGAATTGTTGGATGATGTACAAGTGACAACAATGAAACAAAGCGCGATTATTGCACAAAGTGCACTTTGCATCGAGTGTATTAGTTACCAGTTACCAATGAAAATAAAATGCAATCAAATGACGCTTCATTAAATTGTTCTAATTAAATTCCTAAATGCAAAGTATGCAATCCACTTAACATCTGGGTTTAATTCCAACAATCGAAACAGAGTGCCCAAGTCTTCCCAAGTCTTTTCCTCGTTCTATTGCGAAAGTAAACCACCAATTTCTTCTAATTACCAAATACCATTCCAATTAGCATGTGAAAAATAGCTACGTTAACCATATTTTATTATATGCACCATCAATAAACGAATATAAATCCTGCTTTCTGCGCATTTCACAACTTCTAAGCCGGTCAAAAGTTCACCCCAAGTAATGACGTTCTGATGCCATAGCAGACAACCAAAAATCATCGCAACATCATCCAATCATATGCTACAACATCATGCGAACAAAGCAAAAAAGCATCTCTCTCGTCAGTCAGGCTTCTTATCAGCTGCGTCCAACATGATCTAGACATATCAAGAATTTGAAGCATAATTAATAACGCGCGGGAGGGGGATGGAAAAGACTGCAGTGTCGTATAAATAAATAAAATATCTATTGGGGCATTCAGTGAGAGTGTTCAATAGTCAAGGCAGTAATTCTACCTAACCAAGATGCACCAGTAAATCACTGAAAGCATCTGGAATTGCCTAAGAGCCAACTCACTTTGTTTGCGAACTACTCATAGCTTAAATTAATAAAGTATAGGATTGGCTACACTTTGATATTTTATAATGGAGGCTAAATTCGTGCTTTTATTGCTTGGCTTGGTGATAACCGGTCATAGCAAGTCTCGTGCCACGAAACGAGAGTGTAATGACAAGGAATTGGTCCAAGCACATGTGGTAAGTTATACGATAACCATTTAAGTTGGACGTGATTAATGTCTGTAAATAAATGTTAATAGGTTTTCAGGCATGGTGAACGTACTACTTATCAATTCTACCCTAATGATCCACACATTAATAATACATTCCATCCAATTGGACTTGGAGGCTTGACTAATGTAAGTATCTATGCAACACAATTAACATATCAGTAACTTATCTCCTTTTCTGCATCAATTTCCGAACGGAGTGTAAAGAAACTATACAAATTTACGAACATAATCTCTACATTTAAACCTACGTCTTTCTAAATTCTAATGAACAGTAGTAATCTACTTTGATTTTAAATTCCTAGACTTACACATCGCATTTATCAAACGCAGTAATTCTCCACTTCTTTGTGTTGTGTCTTCAGAATGGTAAACTAGGTGAATATCGACTTGGTCAATTCCTCCGCAAAGAGTATGACTCCTTATTGGGCGAGAATTACGTCCCCAAAGTTATCGATGTTCGTAGTACCAACACAATTCGTACCATTCAAAGTGCACAATTAGTTCTAGCTGGGATGTACCCACCTTCCATTGAGCAGCAATGGCATCCCGAACTCCGCTGGCAACCGATTCCGGTTTTCAGCAAGTTAAAACCAGAAGAAGACGTATGTAAACATTGTAAACTCATTAATATGCGCATGTGAGATGCTCGTGAGACAGCGTGTGATAATTCTCACTCGAGCTTATCATGATTCAAAGTCAATTAAAGTCAATACACTGTGACGGAACGTGCGGATAATAGTGAGATAGGAAATTGACTGCTAATCACGCAATTGGTGTTGTCATAACAATATTTTTGCAATTTTTATTAATCAAATGTTTACTTCCCAGCTGATGCATCCTGAAGCATGCCCTAAAAAACTAGCCTACTACGATAATCTTCCTAACCAAGGTAGTATCTACAAAACCTTTATCAAGCCCTACGAAAAACTCTTCAAATTCGTCGAAGAAAAATCTGGCATGAAAATAACTTCCCCACATGACCTTCTTGAATTTTACTTCATCGTCAACACCGAAGAAGACATGCACCTCAGCATCCCATCTTGGGTCCGTCAAGTCTATCCAGATCAAATTTATCCGGTCGCCAGTCTTACCTACAGCTACCTCAACATGGACAACGAAATCAAGAAGATTAACGCTGGGTACCTCATGAAGAAAATCCTCAAAAACTCCGTACAGCTCACAGAAGGGAAAAGAGACAATGTGAGGAAAGTCTACCTTTATTCCGGGCACGAGAGTACATTGGGTTATCTACTTGTCGCTCTTGATGTCTTCAAACCACATATTCCTTCGTACGGAAGCGCTATTATGTTTGAACTGTACAAGGACTCATGGCAGGAGTATTTCATCAAAGTGAAGTACCGTGACAGTCCTGTTGCGGCCAGTGCGATTGATTTTATTCTTCCGGGATGTAATGGGAGGACTTATTGTCCATTGAAGAAGTTTGCAGAGCTACAGAATCACTACTTGCCTACTCTCAGTATTACCGAAGCGTGCAAGCTTGACAAGCATAATAGTATTTAATTGCGCACAGATAAATGTAATTAATTTAATGATGATAATTTAGCGGTAGACCGCCAACTTTGTGAACATAGGAGTTCTGTCTTAGAAGGTTTATCAACACAGCGATAATAAACTGCTCTTGCTACATTACTGTTTTATCTAACAATTAAGTTGTAAAGCTGTTTAGTTGGAAAGCAACTTAAATTAGTTGACATGACTAAAAGCTGATAGCATCACTGAAAGTGAAATTTGAGACACCATGCCAGCTGATAAAAATATTTCTGCAAGCGCATGGAAGTCAATAGCTATCATTCTCTCTCTGTGGGTTGTTTTCCTGATTTCTTTCTATTTTCTTGAGTTTTATCCTAGCTGTGAACATGATACCATGCTAGCAACAAGTGGGAATAATGATCAACATGACAGAGATGAAAATCAAGCTTGGTTTCGTAAATATCCCGAGTATTATGATCCGGAGAGGAATTTGAGTACATTGCAGTTGCTACACGTGGTGAGTCATTGAAAAACAATTATTATTGTTAAATTTACGTCACAAGTTATTTAATAATTTGATGTGAAGTTGTATGATTCGTTATGGTTTGAAGAAAGATTGATTGAAGCTGAGTGAATAATGAAATTCTGGTTTTCGCTGTGGCTCTTTTAAAGCCTTTCTATTAACCTAACTTATCAAAAATTAGCATAATCATTCTGTTGATAAGTATGTTATTTATAGAATAAGATACATGTTAGTTGTTATTTATAACAATATTTGTATGATTAGGATAAAACAAGATGTTAATTTTAAGTTGTTTTCAATTTGGAGTTTAGAATACTAATGTTGAATTCCGGATGTTTGTGGTATTAAGATAACAACCCAAAAATACCAATTAACAGTCATCAAGTTGATTAATAAGATTACAACTTGATTAACTTCAAGGTTTATTTAAAACTTCACTCACAAAAACTGCATTAAGAATGTTATGAAACAAATTTAATTTTACCTTATTTTCAAACAGAAAATAACAGTAACAACGAAATTTATACATTCAAACTAAAGACTTTTCTTCTTTCCTTCTCTTCAGGTTGTAAGACATGGTGATAGAACAAACCTACTGGAATGCAAATATCCGAAAGATCCCTACAAAAACGAGACCTACTCGCCAGTTGGTTTCGGGCACCTCACAAACATCGGAAAACGCCGCATGTACGAAACAGGAAGAGTACTCAGGTTCCAATATGACCAATTTCTAGGTGACTACAACTTTGAACACCTGGATGCCACCTCATCCCAATTGGAACGCTCAAGAAACTCATTGGAATTGCTTCTGGCTGGCTTGTATCCGCCTTCTGAAGAGTCTACATGGATGAATGGATTTCCTTGGCAACCAATTGCTTTCCACGTTAATGTTGGGAAAGACAATGTTAGTATGCATGGTATAATCTTCCAGAAACCGAGACAATTTTTAATGCCAACTATGCAAATTTAATATATCGTATCAACATAAACTTGAATAATTTCCAATAATATGTGTAATTTTTGCAGCTTTTGGGTAATCCCAGACATAATTGCGACAAGTGGAATGAATATTCAACAGAATCAGCTGCGCATTTCCAAGACATAATGAAAAACCACTCGGAATATTTTGACTGGTTAGTGGAATTTACCGGATGGAAACGAGACCTGTTAAGTGTTAATTTGTTGTATAATTCGATAACAACCAATGTAAGAAGTTTACATATTCTCATATCAACTGCAGGCGTTATTTGGTTAATAATTTTAAGTTGGACTGGGGATATGAACTTGATGCGAGTTTGAAGCATATTTGGCCACAACCAACACTGGAGTTGAATAGCATATTCTGGAAGTCATTTTCGGACACAGAAGAAACTAGAATCGCTGGAGGAGGTAATTGATTATTCTTTTATGAATCAGAATGTAAAGATTCAAATTTGCAGGTGAATTGATAGGAAAAATACTGGAACAATGCAACAAGAAGATTTATAATGAGTCATCCAAGAAGTTGTATATTTACTCCGGAAGTGACTTTAATATCTTATTCCTTCTGAGGATTCTCGAACAGGATGTATCTGGTAATCCACCATTTGGGGCACATGTTCTTATAGAATTGCACAAAATCGATGAAGAATTTTACTTGAAGGTAAGTGGTTTCATTGCATGTTTTCTAGTTCTGTAAAATTCTGTTTCCTTCTAGTTCTTATATCGTTCAACCATAAATGGTCCTTTAGGAGAACTGTCAATTCCTGATTGCCAAAAATCATCAACCAACGATCCAAAACTATGTGCATTTAATGACTTCATGAGGATCGGATACAAATACGTTCTCAAACCAAAGTTTTGTTAATTTTCACAACTAGAGGTAATCAAGTTGTTAGCTGGCAAGTGTCACTTTCTCGTTTTTACGACGTCTAGTCCATATAATTACAGTCGTAAATGTCACTCTACAATAATCTTTATTTTACGACTACGAGTACACTCACAACCTTACGTATTATGGGTTTCCTCAAATAAAAGATTACCGATATTTACCTTATTCTCAATCATTGTCTACTATCTGTGTCTGAAACATCACAATTATATTGAATTTGCGGTTTGCTCAGCATATTTTATGACTTTATATTAGCAAATTACATGATACAACAACGTGTCGAGGTATAACTCATAATTAATCAATTCAACGATTGTACCTTTTCATCTGGCGATCTTACCACAGAGTGATATAATACGAAATGAAATGTCCATTAATCTAGTAATTTGTACGTCATACTTGTCCTTGTGAATTGTTTTATTCGTCTACCTTTATAGCACAAAATAAGCATGCAGAATCTGAGATTATACCACGTGCAACAATATGAAGTAAATCAAAGTTATTGCACACCATCCACAACAAGATTCTGATTTGCTACCCTTAAATTGTAATACTCATCATCTTTCAATGCCCAGTGCATTATAGGGCTTATTAAGTCTTTACTAACTGCTGTTTTCTTCTTGCCTTGAGTTAGATAACTTATTGGAACTCCAATTAGGAACACTAAACCAGTGCCCATCAAAGTGTAATAATAATGACTGATTCTATAGATGGCAGGAGGTGTCCACTCGGTGGCTATTGGAATACTACAATCAACATATTAACAAAAGTAATAACATCAATCAAATGCTCACTTTCTGAATGTTGTATTTGGAGGTAGGATGCATTCATCCACTGAAACAGTCAATGAAGGTTGTAGAATGTATCCCTCCCATTTGTAATACAAAGTGGTGAATACAAGCCAAGCCATAATAGACGTTGATGTAATTACTCCAGCCCATGCACCTTTGGTATTAGCTTTAGGTACAAACATTCCTAAGCTAAACAAGCCAATCACAGGTCCCTGGGTGAAACTGACGAGTGTGATACCAACTTCCAGAAGTGAGTGGAAATTTTGCACGAGATAGATTAGCGCAGTGCAGATGATTCCAATCAAAATAATAAGTGATTTAAAGATCAAGTTGATTTTTTTCTGGGGGATATCTTTAGGTAAACATCCTCGAATAAAGTCTTCGTAGATTGTACATGCTAGTGCATTCATTTGTGCTGAGAAAGAGCTCAAGGATGCACTAAAAACACCAGCGATGAATATACCTGGAAGGCCTGCAATACTACCAGTGACATCCAGAATATACAATGGGAGAATCTGATCATGCAGGTTGATTTGTTTGCTGGTGAATGGATCACAATTCTTGTACTTTGCATAGATCATAAGACCAATGTAGGCACTAAAAAGGAAGAAGAGCATCAAGCCAAAAAGGAAAATTATATTTGCAGTGCGAATTTTGTTGGTGTTTGGAAGCGCCAAGCATTTTTGGGTGAAACCTTGGCCGAATGAGACGAATCCATGCCAGAAGAACCACATCCCAATTAGAATCGTCCAGAAAGTGTCACGTTTGGTAGGAAGTGAATCAAAACTATATTCAAATGTAATAAATTATTTTATACCAACTTGGTAGTGCATTGTGAGCTTAACCTACTCTAAATTAAGCCTTCCCCCATCATAAGCATCTTTGAGGATATTTTTTACTCCATTTCCAGATACAGTCCCCAAAACAATTACTGCTATGCTAGCACCAGTCATCATAACCAGCTGCAATGTATCTGTCCACACCACCGTTTTTAAGCCTCCTATAGCAGTGTAAAATATACATACTGCACAAATAACTGGAATGGTGAAACTGATGTTGAATCCTGTTACTTGAGCAAGGGCTAAAACAGGGATGTAGGTAACAAATGGTATGTAAACCAGCGAGAACAAGGTGTAAAGAACAGATGCTATTCTTCGGATATTCTTGTCAAAACGATTGTTGAGATATTCAAATGTGCTAGCTGTTTGCAATTTGGCAAAAATTGGTAAGACATATTTGTAGTAAAAGGGTATCACTCCACACATTGCAACAGCGGCAAACCAGAACTGGCTTCCAAAACGGTATACTTCTGATGGGGTTATAAGAATGGTTTGTCCTGATATTGTACTGAAATGTAGAAATCACATAGAAACAAATCCAAGTGAATTAAATATTTGTTTAGAATAGATACCTTGCAATCAAAGACATTGATATCTCTATAACTCCCATCGATTTGCTTCCAAGGAAGTACTCATCTTTCGTGGCGGGTTTCTTTTTGATAAATCCAAAGTAGATTCCAATTAGGGTGCTAATTAGCAGGAGTACAACAAAAGCTAGGTAATCGTGCCATTTGAATTGAGGTATTTCCTTCAAAAACACTGCTTCTGGATGTAAGTCAGTACTGTTCATTTTCAGGGACCAATTTGTTCAACATGAATAAAGTTGTACTTATTTTTATATACTCATTATAGAATTAAATGACGACTATTTTCTATGCTATAGTGCAATTCAAGGATCGTTAAAGTAATCATGTAAGTCATAAATTCTTTAGTTCTATAATTTATGATTACAAATGCAAGGCACTTTCTGATTAGGTCTTTTAAGTAAATTTATGAGCATATTGTCAATTATATCTTATCTTGCATAACAATGATTTGGTTATGTGATGAGGAATATATTAAAATATGCCAACAACTCAGGTGTACTCGTGTCAGGTATATAAATTGCATCAGGTATATCAGGTATATAAAATAACATAAGAACAACTCATTAACCTGCAATTATTTTTGATAGGCTTCTTTAACACTGGAATAATCTACTTCTACCTTACCGAAGGAACCATCGTCTTTGGTTGTGTTAGATAACATACTGGAATTCCAATAAAAATCGCCCAAACAATTCCCTTCAAAGTGTAATAATAGTGACTGTCTCTATAGATAGTAAATGATATCCAATCTTTGGTTATTGGTACCCTACAATCAAAACATTACTAAAAGTAATCAAATCAATCAATTGGTCATTCTCTGAATGTTGTATCTTTTCCCATCATTTGTAATACAAGGCAGTGAATACAATCCAACCTATAATACACATTGATGCAACTGTTCTATCCAATGCACCTTTAATATTAACTTTAGGTGCAAACATTCCGAAACGAAACATTTCAAGCATAGATCTCTAAATCAAACTAAGGAAAGTGATGACAATCTCCAAAAGTGACTTGAACTTTTGCATGAGATAGATTAGCGCAGTACAGATAATTCGAATCACAATAACAACTGGTTTAAGAATCAAGTGGATTTATTCTGGGAAGAACGTTCAGGTTAGTGATCTGGAATAAAATTTTTGTAGAGTGTACAAGCTAGAGTGTTGATTGTAGCTGAGAATGTGCTTAAAGAAGCATTGAAAATTTCTGCGATGAAGACACCTGGAACGTCTCTGATACTCTTAGTTACTTACAGAATATACAATGGGAGAAACTGATCATGCTTGCTGATTAGCCTACTTCTGAATGGATCAAAATGCTTGTACCTTGCATACTTTATAAGACCACAGCAGAAGAATGCAATGATTCCAATGATAAATACTACATAAGTTGTACGAATTTTGTGGTTATTTGGAAGTGCCATAAATCTTTGAATGTAACCTTGATTCAAGGTAACGATTTTTGTTAGAAGAACCACATTCCAATTAGAACTGCCCAGAAAGTGTCACGTTTTGTAGGAAGCAAAACAATATGATATTAAAATGTAATAACGTACTTCACAAGCTCTTTCATAAGCCTGCTTCCAGATAAGTCCCACTTCTGATTCCGCTGATCTCAAATAAATCAGGACCAAAACAGCCCCAATAATTACAACCACCATTTGCAATGCATCTGTCCATAGCATCATCTTTAATCCTCACATTGCAGTATACACACAAAGTATACACACTGCACAGATAAGTGGAGTGATGAAATTAAGATTGAATCTTATCTCTTGAAGAAGAGTCAAAGTGGAGATGTAGATTATCATTGCCATGTCTACTAATATTGTGAAGGTATTAGCTATTAATCTTATTCCTCGAACATTCTTGTCAAAACGATTATTGAGATTGACCATTTTGGCAAAAACTGACAAAAGATATAGGAAAAGATCAGGACTCTATAGATTGGAAATGTGGTTAGCTAATTGTGTATGCTCCAGTGGTAGATTTCAGATGGGAGAATTAATATTGTATTTTCTGAAACTGAAATAAAAAAGTGAGGATATACAAAACGGCAGTGAGACCCATCTTAACCTATGCGGCAGAGACCAGAGCGGATACTGCAACCACCAAACAGGCATTAAGAACGGCCGAAGTGAGGACGCTCAGCTCAATAAAAGAGGTGACATTGCGAGACAAAGTAAGGAGCTTGCAAATTAGGCAAGATCTAAACACAAACGACGTGGTAAGATGGACACGTGCCTGCCGAAGGTACTGGCATGACCACGAAAAGCGAATGAACCCAGAAAACATTCTAAACTGAGCCAAAACTAACCACCCCAATAAAACGAGACTGGTCTACCTACCAAAGAGATGGAAGGATTTGTGGACATCCAGATCCCAAGAAGTCGATTGAGATGCTAATTAAAAAATGCCTATTAAAAAAGGTTAAGAAGAAGAAGAAATAAAAAGCACATCAAGTTGAAGTTGTTGTATAAAATTTGCAATTGGATGTTTATTAAACATATGCCTCGCAATTAAAGCCATTAATATCTCTACTACACTCATTCTTTTCTTACACTCATTTTGTTTTGCGTTGATATTTTTATTTATTTTTTAAATGACTATGATGACTATGACTATGACGCAAAAAATATAACATGTAATTATTCACATGACGAAAAGTTTGACTTGATAAAATTGGATTATTTTTAATGAGGTTGATAATTCTCACATTTTTTGAATACGTAAATATTTAAAGATTGAGTATTACCACAATTTGAGAAATCTACAGTTACCTATTTTTCTGCTTTAAAATAGGCTCATGTTATCATTCCAATAATTAACAATATGAAGCATATAATCATAATATTACAATATAAATTAGTTATAAACTATCATGTATCATTTCAAAATAGTTTTAGGTATTACAAGGTTCCTGCAAAATAAATCCATTCTGAATGCTATTTGTCTAAATAACTTATTACTATGACTAAATACCCTAAACAGTTGAACTATAATATAGGTTAGTGAGTTCATAAATAAAAATTGCAACAGTGTAACAAAACTCTACAAACCAAACAACTCTTTTAGAGCTTTCTTTGCTGTTGGTTACAACAAAAACATGAAAAACAAAAGTAAGGGAATTGGCAAGATGTATATCAGCAATTCAGTTTTGGGAGTTTCTGAAATGACGGTACAGTATTGGAAGATACACCAAAATTCACACATGATACAACTATTTACTAGTCATCCAGTCAATTTATTACTCAGTGCAGCAATTGAACCCCACTTTGGATTCTTCTAGAAGGAAGCTACTACTACGTTAATATATCTCTTAAGCGAAGGCTAAATGAACATGGGTTGCAGCTGTTGGATATATGATACAACCGGCGAAACACAATATTTATAAGGTACAGAGCATCTAATAGATTGAATGTTATTATTTCTATTAATAAATTGCTTGTAGGGTGGTTCCAGTTACCACAGATTGGATGGACGTCTCCATTTACAGACTCAATTCGTTTTACTCCTCTTTAATGCAGACTCTATTGGTATTTACTAACCTATTTCTTTGAATTCTACTATTTGAATTCAAAGATATAGGTTAGTAAGTACTTGCTTTGTTTTTCGATTGATTGAGCTTTGGAAAGATGAAGAGTATTATAATATAAAGGTAATCAAAAAAATAGTTGCACTTGTGGAGTAATTTATTTTTAAAAAGCCACAATTATTAGTACATACTGCGGTAAGTAATTGTCTGGAAGGTTTATACGTACAGAGTGCATTTTTCAATTTGAATAAACCTGGCTTGTCGCTGCAAGAGGCAAGAATCGACACAAAGAAGGTCGTTCAATAAATTTCAAGGATGACTTCTATGCGATTCAGTATCGCGGCACGTAAACTCCCGCCAAGAATTAGCCAACTAAATATATACACAATGTCCTTATAAACAAAACATGTCTTAACATATATCATAAAACATCATTTTCAGCTGGAAAGCAACAGATATGAGAATTCTGAATTTAAACCAAAATAAAGCAGAAAAATGGGATTAAATCAAAAGTTGATCCATTTTCAACGAAAAAGTCCTGCTAAAGACTGCAAGCATATTGTACTTCATCGATAAACTCATTAACAAACAGAAAAACGTGTATTAGCTAGCTGTTCCGTTAATTATTATCGAACTCAGTCAAGAACAACACTGAACGCCCAAAGAAAGAACGTCTCTTCTTCATACACCATTTTGGATCAGTGTGTGGACATTTTTTCTAGATCGGGGATTATGGAAATATTGAGAGTCTACTGAATCAGACGTAAAATCTGCATAAACATTGTAAACTACACTGACGAAAATGACAACCATTTTGTCATTTGTTATACATGCATGAATCTTAACTAAGTAGAAATCGGCTATTTGAAAAGTTTGAGGTTTTAAGAGCTCTTTGATTGTGGTATTACGCACGTACGAATTTGTAAATTACGCCGATAGAATAATTTCCCAGATAGTCATAGGAGTAATGTGAGCAAACATTTACATCTTAACCGCTTAACCGCTAAGCTAATTAATTGCAAACACTTAACATAAGTTACTACTGGATTAAATATTTGCTTGTAGAAGAAATAATGAATGAAGTTATATTTAGAATATGTGAATAAGATTTTACAACAATCACTCTGAAACGTTCGTTTCTAACGTCAAAAAAATCTAAACGTAAAACTAGACAATTACGTAGTTTGTTAGTTGTTTTATCAGCGTATAATTGAAGTACTATTTACCTACGAAAACTAAAAACATGTGGCAATTAGAAATGTCTATGTCGAAGCAAACGATTTTAACGTTTATGAACTTAATTATTTGTTGTGCGTAGCATGTGTAAATCATAATGTTAACAATGTTTATCAACTCAGAGTCAATTTCCGCAGCTTACGCAATCCCCAGCAGCATATTATCATCAATCCGCTGCACTTGAGCACTCAATCAGATTAACTTTTCCCATCCAAATACAATAAACGATCGTATGTAATGGTTGTAATTAGCACCCGTGGTGATCGTAATGACGTCGCCAACGGAAAACGGGTCTACATTACTTTTGCCTGCTCCGCGGCTGTTGTGGTCGCTCACCACAGCTCGACATTTCGCATAGCGCTCTATAAAGTCAAAACGAATAAATCCATCGCCCTCAAATCCGCGCGAAATGCCGTCGGGCAAGGTGCTCACAGTGCCAGTGACGGGATATCCACCAACGCCAAGAACCATGCTTGCAATCCTGATGGTTCTGGCAGTGGCCAGCACGCTGACTGGGGCGGACGCGTATCGGATCTCCGAAAAGGATAAGAACAAACACCTCGACGAGGACTCCAGCGAGAGTTTTAAGGATACATTAGTTTTAACGCACGTGGTAAGTTAAAACCATCATAAACTATCAAGTGGAAAGCAAAAAAAAAAAATAGGAAAATATGTTACTTCAATCAAGAGTAAAATAAATTACCATAGTTATGACAAGTTGAGAATTATTCAGTTGGCTTTTATTCAGTGTTATTTTACTTTTAGTTTAGACTATTATTTAGTTTTCTTATTGTTTCATGTTTTGCTTGTTTTATGACAATAATATCTCATTGTCTCTCTGCTTAACTATAGTTATTTCGTCATGGTGATCGCACACCTGACGTGAGCACAATCTACCCAAATGACCCCTATATCAATGAAACCTACCCACCGTTTGGCAAGGGTCAGCTTACTCTTCAAGGCAAGGAAAGAGCATACCGTTTAGGAGAACTCCTAAGAGAACGCTATGATCAATTCCTGGGACCACTCTACATCCCTGACATTATTGAAGCTAGAAGTTCTTCATATCCGAGAACAAGAGCTACTTTGGAGTTGGTTCTAGCCAGTTTATTTGTCCCTACTGAGGAATACAAAATCCGGGATAATCTTCTATGGCAACCGATTCCTTTTGAATTTAATCCAAGGGAAACTGACGATGTAAGTCACCAATACTTCTGGTTTTCTTATGATAATTTAAGCCACCTTTAAATTCCAGTTGATTGCTACATTCATCTCCTGTGATAATCTCTTCTTGGAAGTAGAAAATGTACAGAAATCCTCTAGAGCCTTAAAGGAATTCAAGAAGAACAAAAGAATGTACGATTATCTTTCTGCGAAATCAGGTTGGGATGTAAACAGTACCACCAGAGCCAATTTTATCCAAAATGCGCTTCAAACTGAATCCGAATGCGGTTTGAAGTTACCAGAATGGGTCGATAAGATCTGGCCGGGTCCCCTAAAACGTGCCGCTGGCGAATTCTGGAGGTACTACGGAAGCACAGCAAAATTACGCCGAATGTCCATCGGTAACCTGTTGGGCAAAATGATCAACGACACTATTATGATGATCACCAATGACTTGCCCAAGGAGAGGAAGATGTTCCTCTATGCTGGTCACGATTTTAACATAGTGCCCTTCATGGCTGCGTTAGGGAATCCTGTCACGGAGACACCATACACCGCGCATATCATCTTGGAAGTACATAATGTTCGTGAAGAGTACTTCATTAAGGTAATAAACAATCAACTTACGCATGTGGTGAAGTAAAGATGTCCTTGGTATTAACGTCATGATACAATTTCAATTTTATGCGGTCATTGGCAGTGTATATTATGCTACCTTTCACCTTCAAGCTTGAATACCACTGTCCTTACCTGCATGCACTGCCCATGGTCATAGAAATCTTGTGCAAACTGTACCACATTAATTAATTTGTGTTACTTGATTTGCTTTGTTGTTGCCAGGCATTCTACAACGATTATTCCGAGCCTGACTTTGCACCCAAACTGCTCCAAGTGAAGAACTGTCCTGACTTGTGTCCCTTTGAGCAGTTCCAGGATGTGATGCAAGAGAATATTCCAATCACCACTGAGTGGTGCAACTTGTAGTTATATTTTCATTTGAATTTACAACCAAGTAAATTATCAAGATACCTCGGATTATCTCCTGAAAACTCAAGGATTTCGTAGGTTATTTATATTTATAGATTTTATATGATGCAGGATTTTATGTAAGATACTTTTTATGATGACAATGTACAAATATAGACGATGAGCAGTTTGTAAAACCACGCAAGTCGTAAATATGTGATTTTATGATGTTACAATAAAATAACTATGGATTGAGGCTTACCTTTTCATTAACCTGCTAATATTCCATCGGATTTTGCGGGTTTTTAGGCTTTTAAACACTGAGTTTGTTTTTTTACTCTTATGCTTGGGATGGCATCAGGACTGCAGAACGGTCAATGCATCACTGATCAAGTTCAAGGTGGAACTTGTACATGCATAAAACTCTTCATTCTCTCACTCTCTCTTCATTCGTAACCACCTTTGCTCCCAACATCCAACTCTTCACCCAAGCAGCAGTCTAATGAATTATAACTTTA
>JAODGC010005730.1:82643-119315 GCA_027574925.1 Ecitoglossa quadriceps | reverse complement strand
CCAAACACAGTAAACTTCTGTGTTGGCAGTGCAACAGTCAATATTGATATTTTCCACTCATTCAATTAGAAAATTCTTGCTCCTTGGGTATATGACAATGGTTACATGTAAAGTATTGTTTGAAGTTGGAATCATTCCAATTGGTGTGTTTGTATTGATCATTGCAATAATTAATATGTCTGATGATGACCCAAAGCAGAAGAACCAGAATGAGAAGTTACTTCTCCTTCAAGTGGTAAGTCTCTTTACTGATATTTGTCATTATTATCTTAACAGAATTAAGTTGGAGAGACTTTCTAGTTCTTCTCAAATGGTGAACAAGAAGTTCTGCCATTCCTACCTTCCAACTCAACTGATAGTGATATTTACTGGTTAAATGAATCTTCAGTTCTTTCCTTGAAAGGTCAAAAGCGTGCTTATAAACTAGGAAAAATGCTGAAAAACATGTACCAATTATACCTTCGAAATTATGATTTCACACCTGATCTAGTCTACTCAAGCACAGGATATTTGAATATCTTGCAGGCCACTTTACAATGTGTGCACGCTGGACTCTTTCCAACTTTCCCGGGAAATCAAATTGTAAATATTAATATTGATTGGAGACCTGTTCCCTATGAAGTGTACCCAAAAGGTGATGATTTGGTTATTTATGATCCACAAGTTCTAAGGTTCATCAATGAGATTAAATTGATTGAAGGAGATAATAAAACAGAGAAAGGAATTATCGAAGCAAAGCTCCGGAGGATATTGCGTGAGAATATAGAGAATATTTCGGACATTTTAGGTTTTCACGTGACTTTAAGTGATGTAATTATGATTAATGAGTATTTGAAACACCAGGTATTGTATTGAAGCATTTATTTATTATCTTAGTTTTCTTTGGATTCTTAAAACGTTTCACTGTGCTTTTAAGGATAAATTTAATATCTTAACATCAGAGTGGAAACAAATCTATCCTAATAGAACGGAAACTTTAGTTAATGAGTTTTGGAGACAGTTTTTTACTGATGGGATTTACTCGGCAGGTAATACTTTATTGAGCTTAATTTATGTCTGACGTGGAATATCAATTAATTGGTAATAGGAAAGCACAGTTCTTGTAAAATAGGTTACTCAACTTGAGACGGTCTTAAATGGTGTTCATGGATCCATCTGAATCCTAGCGTACGCCAGCACTATATGTCCACTAAGTAAGGTTTCAATACCAACTTTTCTGTTCATAAGGAGTTGTAATGAAGACTTAGTACTAGAGGGCATGTGCCACGTCAACAGGTTCCATACAAAGACGTTTTGTTTCATCTCTACTCCTCCTTAATCTAATGGTACGGCAATTTCTAAACACATCCTTCCTTCATGAATTCGAATCCTGGTTTGATGCTTAATTTGATGTCCCGGGCCTCGACAACTGAGAATGAGAGGTATGAGCATGATTATTTAGGTTATGTGGCTCTTTTCTTCAAACTAGAGACAATAAGCACTAAAGATACAGAATATTACGGTTGCAAGTTGCATAAAATACAACTATAACAATTCTTGTCATAAAAACTTTAATAACTTGTAAACTATAAATCCCAGACACATAATTAATGTGGTATTTGACAACTGCTATAGTCTACTAACTAAATGGCAGTGGGGCGGCCTTGAGGACGGTGGAAAAAGAACCATAATCTTTTATATTATGCACAACTAATGTCACTCCAAAGATATTGGCTTCATCTTTTCATAATTTGGTAGTAACAACATTCAGCTTAAAATCACATCCATCACAAAAGGTTTGATTTCAGACATATTTTAACCTCTAAATGTTAATGATGATGTTCCACGTCAATGTATCTTTTAGTGCACAACATAATTTCTAAAGGTTGAATTATGTTTTAGTACCTTTATTCAATGTAATATTAAAAAATATCCACCTCAAAATGGAAAACAAACTTCCAAATGCCAGAAAAGTCCATCTTTTTTCCGGTACGCACTTGAACATCGCTGCCATCTTGTCAGCTTTAGCCACTACAAAAACCAATGCGAAAAATGTAGCAAATGCAGGTCCTTGCTCTTATATTTTAATAGAATTTGTCCAAGAAATTGACACTAACTACTACAGATTATATGTAAGTACATTACAAGTCATTCCATCGATAAATCAAAATAGGAATTTGGTGTAATCTCAAAATTCAGAGATAACAATAAACTGGGAAATTCTCTTTACGTAGAGCAAAACAGTTCTGTAAACTCACCTGAGATGGAATGGCTTATATTAGTTAATACACTATTAAATAAGTAAATAATTATTCCTTTTCAAAATCAAGATTTATTTTGGAAATGGCTCCAAAGGAGAAGATCCAGTTCTAATCTCACCAAAAAGTTGTGCTAATAAATCATGCACTTTGTTTGAGTTCACAAAAATAGTTAATAGCATAGCTGTACCTTAATCATTGCAAATAAATGTTTAATATCAAACGAGTTGATTTGCACACATGTTTTTCTCGCAACGTAATCAACATCTAATCAATGAAATTGCCAATTTACTAAGCGATTTATCAACATCATGTAAATTGCGATAAAATGAACTGTTCTTTAATTAACAGTATATAAGTAGGTAGCATGTTAATGAAGAAACATTTTCTAACAAACATCAAAAAACATTCCAGATTTTGTGTCTTCGACAATATTTGTTACTGTCATCTGTTTAATTTGGATGTTGAAGTCAATAAGGTTTATTGTTTGGATCAAAATAAGTGAGTCAAACATGTGGGGAAATTCAGGAAAATGTCACATCCTTATATTTCTTCACGTTTTCATAATTTTGTGCAATTTCAAACAAACACGTCAATCTAGTATGGAAACATTGCAGCATGTGACAGTAGTAAGTACACTTAGTACATTATAACAACCACATTAGTATATTGATATTTCTTTCTTTGATATACCCCCACCCTAACCTCCTAAAAAGTCATCTTACGTATTATACTTTTAGGATGATTTCACTTCTTCCTTTTGTAGGTCTGTTGCTTCCAATATCTAAGGATATCATCACTAAAGTAGTTTTACTTTGAGATTTTCAGGCATGGTAATCGCACACCTCTTCCCAGTATGGCTTTCCCGAATGATCCACACATCAACCACACTTATTATCCATTCGGCAGAGGAGAATTAACAATTGATGGCAAACGGAATGCATATCAACTGGGTCAAGAAATTCGTCAGCGGTATAATGGTTTCCTAAATGTAATTTACTACCCTCCAGATGTTGATGCAATCACTTCCAATACTTCGAGATCACAGATGTCTCTGCAATCGGTTTTAACTGGGACATATCCAACAGCATGGCCCAATTTGGTAAAGACCAATTTGCTGTGGCAACCAATATCATACAAGACTATTCCTTCTAAAGAGGACATTGTAAGTAAGCTAACTTTTGAATGCGTGGAGGATAACGATATGTTTTGGTGTTATTAGAGTAGCCTACGTTGCTTGATTATTGTTTGCAGTATTTGGATTATAATTGTTCACTGATCTGGACTAATTTGACAACAAAAAAAGATAATGAACTACAGCAACTTTATGATTTTGTCAGAAAATATTCGGGACAGCCGATGTTGAATTCAACAGATATGTTAAACGTTTACGATATGATTTTAGTTGAGGTAAATGAAGCAAACTCATTTCAAACACTAATTTGAAACACTTGTACATTTACATGTGCAGCTAGAACAAGGCTTTCCTGTTCCTCATTGGGCACATGAAGTTTTCTACAACGGCAAACTACAAGATGCAGCTTTAGACTATTGGGTGAACAATAATGAACAACATCTGCCAATTATAGCTGGTCCTTTAATCAAAAGAATTACTGATGATTGCGTCCGTAAAACCAGGAATGAATTGTCTAATCAAATAACATTCTACTCTGGACATGATTCGAACATTGCAGCTCTCTTAGGACTGTTTGATTCGTATTCCACTAAATTCCAAATAAATTATGTCTCGCATTTGTTCATTGAGTTGCATAACATTAACCAAAACTATGGCTTTAAGGTAAGATATTTTCTCTTTTATTAAAATGTATATAATAAATGTATATAAAAAATTAAGATAGAAATATTTTATTAGGTATTCTTCAAAAATGGAATTGGGAACAATGTGTTAAGACAATTAAAATTCAAGAAATGCAGTGAAGACATTTGTTCAATTAATGACTTTATTGAGTCTACACGACATGTTTATGAGCCAGAACCTAAATGCGAATGAAATTATTATTGTTTTCTGATAAGAGTAATTGTTCTGTTATAATTTAATTAAAAATTTAATTTGATTTTTAATTGAATTACATGAATTGCTAATGAGAAAATTAATTTCCAAAACCAGAATAAAAACTATAAAGTATCAAAATTGCATACATACTTTCAGTTTTGGTGAAAATTATCTCTGTATGCAATTTAACTGACTTCCTGGTGTTATCATGTGTCCTCGCTAAACTTCCTCATTCTTTAAGAATATCCCAAGAAAAAAAGCAAATGCACGTCTTTATAATTTCCAACAAACATTATAACACCCACAATACTAATTAATTAATCAGCGATTTGTATCAAGCAAGATAACAGAAACAATTCCATAACTATGTGCATATTAATGCTTTACTATTGTCTGCAATTTATGCTCTTTAATGAGTCCAATAAACCTACAAATCTATGCTGATTTCATCTATAACTACATGTACTTTATGTTTCCCTATCAAATAAAATATTTTCACTCACGCCTTAATGGTCACATGAGAAAGAAGTCAACTGCAACTATGAGTTCAATATGTACCAAACCATGGACTCTGGTGTGCTTTCTAGCAACTACTTGTATGACAAGCAACTTGTGCCAAGCCTTCCAAGAAGACTGGAAAACATTACAACATGTCACTGTCGTAAGTACTTTACAAATAAGATCCTTACTGTTTCACAGATGGGAAATATTTTTAGATATTTCGACATGGCGAGCGAACTCCTATCCCAGATCTAGCTTATCCAACCGCACCTCACAAAAATGAGACTTATTATCCTTATGGTAAGGGCGAATTAACCTTCGAAGGTAAAAGGTCAGCATACAAACTTGGAAGAGAAATACGTTTAAGGTATAGTACTTTCTTGAGGAAGACATATTATCCTCCTGATATTGATGCAACTACTTCGAATACATCGAGAACACAGATGACGCTACAATCTGTGTTGGCTGGAATCTATCCTCCGTCTTCAAATAATTTAATCCAACCTTTTCTAATGTGGCAACCGATATCTTATAAGATTATACCCAGCCGAGAAGATAATGTAAGTGCTTGTAAAATGACCCTTTCATGTGCAACAAGTTGCCTAACTAAAAAGAAAACTATTTTCTAGTATATCTTGGTAAATCGCACAGTAGTTTCAACGAAAAAAAATCATACGCTAAAAAATTTTTATGCTTATGTCAGTGCATACACTGGAATAAAAGTAAAGTCATCAGCAGATTTGTTATTTATTTACAATACTATCTTAGTTCAGGTATATTCACTTTCCACGTGTAATTCCTGGCTGTAGCTTTATATCGATGTGAATTGCTTCAGAAAGAAAATGGTTTTCCTGTTCCTTCTTGGGCAAAAGAAATCTTCAATAATGGGACATTAGAAGACGCTGCTTTACAATATTGGGTTGACAGTAATAACCAACGTCTTCCAGTTCTGGCAGGGTTTCTAATGCAAAAGATAACCAATGATTGCATCCTGAAAACACAAAATAAACTCTCTCATCAGATAACATTCTACTCTGGACATGATGTAACTATTGCCCCACTTTTAGGTGTCTTTGATTCGTACAACACCAAATTTGCTATTGATTATTTAGCACATGTGTTCATTGAGTTGCATAAGATCAAAGAAGATTACGGATTTAAGGTATTATCTTAATCAACATGTTTGTACTTTCAAATGAATTGCTAGTGTTTGCAGTGAGCGACGTTAATCTATGCAAATTGTTTCAGGTGTACTTCAGAAATGGCCTTGACAACAAACCACTGCGACAGTTGAAATTCAAAAAGTGCAAAGGGGACTTTTGTAAAATGCAGGATTTTATCGCGTCTACAAAATACTTGTACTTATCTGAAGCTAAATGTAAATAATGTCAATAAAATGACTTTATTACTTTCAGGTATAAAGTCGTCTACAATGGAAATCTTAATAGTGTTGCTGCGTAATTTAGATAACATGAATGGATTATATTCTTTAACGTATGAACCCAATGCGCAAACTATACTAAAACGAAAGCACAGTAAAATATTATTTTATTTATATTTTAGTTTTGATAAACTTGTCGAAAATGGCAAAATGTTCGCTGCATGCATGTGTTGTTGTTTTAATTATTATTTTAGCTGCTCCACTATGGGCAGAGCTGGTAAATAAACAACAATTGCTTGAGTCAGTGAGAAATGTGACACCAGCTGAAGATACATTGATCTTTGCTAGTATTGTAAGTGAAAACAACTTCCAAGTGGATTCACAGGAATGTAAAGTGAATTACTTTCAAGATGTTTAGGCATGGATCCAGAACACCGATTCATATCTCCTTCCAGGCAGATAGCAACAGATACAGATCTTATTGGCCCATGGGATTTGGAGAGTTGACTCAAGTAAAGCACCTAAATTAGCAAATAGTGTCCTATTTTAGTTGATTCTTTGATTCGTAGAAAGGAATGATAGAGACTTATAAACTAGGTCTTGAGCTACGTCAACGTTACAACAACTTTCTGGACACTGTTTACACTCCGGATCTCATTGGTGCTTTAAGTTCCTCGGAAAGGCGTAATCAAGCATCATTGCAAAATGTTTTACTAGCTATGTTTCCACCAAGAAAGGAAGAACTCTTCTTGGAGGGTTTGGAATGGCGTCCGATTGCTTACGATTATTTGCCACCACAATATGATGATGTAAGCCATCAAACTACTTGTACTACCTCTTTAAACTCCCAGAATTTGTATCACTGCTATGCTTTCAGACGTTTACTTTGTACCAATGCCCTGGATACTTTAACCTCACAAGCACTTTTACCAACCAAACACATTTAGACCTGATCAAATACCTTGAAAAGCATGTAGGTGAAAAAATCTTGAACAGCACAACACTTTTCATCATAAAAAACACAATTTCAGCCCAGGTATTGAAATGTTAGTTGGAATTACACGAGCTAATTGTAGGCAAAACACCATTTGTAGGTTAGCGCTGGTGTACCTCAACCCGAATGGGTTAAGAGAATCTATCCAGAACCGTTATACTCCGCTGGTGACATGGCATTCTTCGATATACTTAGAACCCATAAAAATATCAATTCGTGGGGATTCTTTAATCGGATGAAGAAAGATTTTCTCGATAAATTAAATGGTACTATCGTTGCACCGCGCAGGAAGATGCAACTTTATGCTGGACATGACCTAAATGTAGTCTTTGCACTGGATGCAATTGGAGCTTACAAAGGAGGTGAACCCAAAACGGCATCATATTTAGCTTTTGAATTGCATTACATTAAGCAGAAGTATGGGATAAAAGTACGTGAGTTGCCTATTTTATTCTACACATTTCTAATCCACCCAAGTTTAATCAATTCAATGTTTTCTTTATTTACAAAAGGTTTACTACCAAAACTATGACAAGGAAACCTGGAAACCTGCCCCAGCGCCAATCAATATTCTAAACCATGGAGAATTTTGTCCCTTGGATTCCTTCCTAGCAGAGACAAAATGGGTGACTGATGGTCCCAGGCCAAAATGTTAACAATAATACAACCATATAATAAATGTAACATAAGCCAAATAGAAAGCTTTATGGTTTAGTGACAGGGCTGATAAGAACAAGGTTATTTTATTAAGCATTACTTGGAAGACATTTAATATGCATTCCAAAGCAATTTAACGTTATTATGAGAATTGCAACGATGACTCTATCTTCTGTACTCATTGTATTCCTAATTATTTTTTGTCTTATTATAAATATTGATGCTTTAGAGAAGTTATCAACACGTGAAGACCTGCAAAACGAAGTAGAAAATGTTCCCAAATCAGAAGATACGTTAATATTTGCTCATGTGGTAAGTTCCTCATGGACCATTCCATTGACCAATTACCCTCACATTGCTTTCTTCTTCAAGTTATTTAGGCATGGGGAAAGAACACCAAATGAAATAACAACATATCCAACTGATCCTAATAAATATGCATCTTATTTTCCTCTGGGGACTGCACACTTAACAAAGGTATCATCTGACATTGAAACTGGTCATGTTAATGATTGCTTTTATTTTATTAGAACGGCATGGTAAGTGCTTATAAACTGGGCGTGCAGCTAAGACAACGTTACGATCACTTTCTGGGTGATATCTACTACCCCGATTTAATTGGTGCCCTGAGTTCATCGAAAGCAAGATGTCAAGCAACTTTACAATGTTTATTTGTCTCACTGTTTCCTCTCAGGCAAGAGGATTTGTTTTTAGGTGATTTCCAATGGCGTCCTGTACTTTATGACATTCTATCTGCTACTAAAGATGATGTAAGTCACTAACTCGACTCATTGTCATCAATTTAATTAAATTTCGTTAACAGATTTTTACAATATTTGACTGTGACAATTACTGGAATATTACCAGCAGGATAACAAATCAAACAATTCTGGATTTCTTCCAGCTTTTGTCAAATTATACAGGGAAAGACGTGGATAAGTTCAGCACACTTTTCTTGATTAAACATGCAATAATTGGATCGGTAACTTTTTATTACATTCACTTTCATTGCAAGATAAACATTCCTTGAGATGTATTTATATTTTAGAGTAAATTAGGAAAACGTCAACCACCTTGGGTATCAAGCATCTTTCCAGAACCTTTGTCAGGTATAGCTGACATGTTTTACTATGACATCATAGAGCATAAATTAAAACTGGGAGCTGCTGGTTTCTTCAAGCGATTGATTAAAAATACTATCAATAAGTTGGAAGGACGTTTGTTACCTCCTAGAAGGAAAATGATATTGTATTCAGGGCATGAGCAGAATATTGTGTATCTTTTGGGTGCACTGAAAGCTTATAATGGTGAAACACCAAGAGTGACGTCATATTTAGCTTTCGAGGTGCATTATATTAAACAACAATATGGTTTCAAAGTGTACTTTCAAAATCACGATGGTACAGGAATAAAACCTGTTAATATATTTAAGAAAGGTGATTTTTGTCCATTGGACGTTTTCATAAAGGAGGCTAGTTGGTTATTTGAAGAACCTGCACCAGAATGCATTAAATCACAGATTTTTGATACATGAAGCTGATTAATGATTCAATTTAAACTATTATCGCTTGTTTCATCTTGTATTGTTATTAATAACAAGTAAAGTTAACTATGTTTGTTTTGAATTTTATTAGCGCTGTAGTGTGTTTTACGTTGCACTATGCAACCCAATTTACCAAGAAGGAAAACAAAAGCAATGTCGCTTGTATAAAATATCTTGTCAGGTAACCTTTTAGTTATTGTGCATTCATACTTGCACTCTGCCCTTTTATACTTATTCTGAATGAAATTATATTGTAGGCTTAATTCTGCAATAAAGTCGAAGCTTATTGAGACTTTGGTATTTTTCACAAGTGCACCGAACGACGATATAACGTCGTTCGCTACTAAAAGGGTTATGTAAGTTACTCTGCTCAATATAATAACGCAACGTTGATATGATTTGATAGAAACATCAGTTTATGGTTTGAGGTGATTTATAACAACTATAAGAAAGATGAATCCCATCACATTAAAAATCCCTTTCTGTATCCACAATGTTCCAGACGTTTTCCTTGAGAAGTTTGACATCTTTATCAAAAATACAGAATGCTATTATATATCTAAACCCTTCTGTTACCAGGTTACAGCTAAATAAATTGAAGCACCCAAATGGTTGCTTTAGTTTAACCGACTTGATTGCTTGAGGAAATCGCTCGTCAACTGTGACTTCAATGAGTTTGTCGTCGCTGATTCTGAGTGGGAAAGAACAGACGAAGTGGACGAAGTTAATGTTGAACATTAGTATACTCTAGAGGGACAATCCCCTGCTTCCATGTCTCGTTTTCTACTAGTTGCAAATCATCTCTACTTTACAAAACTTTTTCATACTGGTGGTGAGGTGGTGGCTAACAATCAAGTACCAAATATGGGTAAGAGATTTAAGGGCCTGGGAATGGAAGTGTGGTGTAGGAGGAAAACTAAACATAATCTAAATTATGACCTAACAATACATTTTAACTAAGATAACTATAACTAATAAGATACGATTTTACAGGCACAACTGAACATGACTTAATAAAGTAGTCAGTAATAACCTTAGCTGAAATTTATGCATAGCAGATTCTCTCAAAGGGATTCCAAGTTTATAAAAGTTCATAAACCAAAGTTGACTTGTGAGAAAAACTAGTCCTATAAAAATGACAAACACGTGTTGAAAATTCCGTTAACTTACAAGGTTTTCAATTACATTTTATGCATGTTACGTTTATTTCGTTAACCTTGTAATTTATATTGTAAATGTTCTATACTATAAATTATATTACTTTTCATAATAAACGAATTAATAAGCAGCATAAAAGGAAACACACGTTTTGCAAACTTTCCAGATAATTTTGCTCGTTTGGTGGAAATAGTTGTCAAAATTAGAAGAGCACTAGATCTTTCTAGAATGAAATTTGAAAAAAAATCCACCATGAAGTTAATCTATGTACTACTGCTTATTATCTTAACTCTACTGTTTATATACGCCATTATCAAGGCACAATTCTCGAATAAAGTCTACACCGCCGAAGAAACTTTAGTACTAACCAATGTAGTAAGTGAAACGACCAACATAACAGCAACTCGGTAAAAGTTGAGTTCTTTATAGGTTTTTAGACATGGTGACCGTAGCCCTGAAAAAGCCACCTCTTATCCAAACTGTCCACACAACGATTCGCACTTCTTCCCTTATCATTTCGGAGAAGTGACTTTAGTAAGTCTAAAACAAAGATAACATTTCTCTCAACTTTGTGCCTCAACGGATGACTTAATCATATGATTCTTTAGAAGGGACAAGGTCGTATGATCAGGCTTGGAGCTGAGCTAAAACAACGTTATGGAACCTTCCTAGGCGACATTTTCTTCACTGACCTAGTCAAGTCCTATACATCAGGTTACGCAAGAACGGAAATGTCTCTTCAAGCTCTACACGCTGGTCTCTTCTGGACGAATAAACAAAATGTGTTTCCTGGCTTTTCATGGCAAGCAATCCCATATGTAATCAACCCTCAGCCAGACAAAGTAAAGCTCCTTCTTCCAACTCCAAAGTAATTACAAGCAAACTTAACCTTGCATATTTTTGTAGATCATTTGTATATGGACATACCACACACATTTCTTCAACAGCTCTCTGTTGCCTCCTGCAAAAAATAAGGAAACACAAGATGTCTTTGATTACCTCCTCCCTTTCACAGGCTACCCAATATTCGGTTACATTGAAGCATTATTTCTTTTCGACTACATTAAAACCGCTGCTGATTTTGGTTACGAACCACCTGATTGGATAACTAAAGTCTATCCCTATCCGCTTAGAAGAATCGCACTTGATTCTTGGAGATACATAATCCAAGTCTGGATGAAAAAGGGAGGTCTAACTTTGCTACGAAAGATCACCAATAATGCAGTTGCTAAATCAAAGGGTACTTTACTACCAGCAACCAGGAAAATGTTTCTATATGCCGTCCATGACGTAAATATCCACTTCATACTCGCTGCGTTGAATGTATGGTTTCCCGAGGAGGTAAAATATGGTGCACATGTATTGTTCGAACTGCATAAAATTGATGAAGTGTATGGATTCAAGATCTACTATAATAATTTCTATAAAACATATCGTTTATTAAGAGTACCGGGCTGTAGTGACTTTTGTGCGCTGGATAGGTTTATTAATTTAACAAAAAAGTCATATTCTGATGAAGGTTAGTTGCAAGCTGTGAATTGTGGCTTATTGCCAATAATAAATGATTGAAACTTACTGACACTGTCAGTATGCTTTCAATCAAAATCCAAATTTCAGTAAAGTTGTCCCAACAAAATAAGAAGAGAAGGAGAAAGAATGGCTTCTACTGCTTCCAATTCTGACACCTTAGTTCTTGTAACAGTAATTTTCAGACATGGTGATCGTACACCTGATTCCCAATGCGTATCTCCAGCAAATCCTTTCAAATCAGAGTCCTATCATCCCTACAAACATGGAGAATTAACCCATGTATTCAATTCCATCCTCTGTCACCTCATTGCAAAAACACATTGAAAGTACTTTTCCAGACTGGTCAGCAGAGAATGATCAAAGTGGGATCTGACCTTCGTACAAGATACCAATCCTTCCTGGGAGATGTTTTCTATACTGATATGGTCCAGTCTACCACGTCCAGTTACACCAGATGTCAGATGTCTCTTCAATGTGTCCATGCTGGTCTCTTTCCACCTGCTGAAAAAAATATTCCACAAGAAGACTTAAATTGGCAGGCAGTTCCTTTTAACATCATTCCATTTGCTGAAGACAAGGTAAGCTCAAAATTGGGTAACTTCTATTTTGTCGTTATACTTACTGTAGTATTTTTAGTGGATTTCTATTCATATCAGCAACCCAAAATTCATGCAAAATCTAGAACACGAGAATCTCAATCCAGAGGATATAAACCTTCTGCATCTTATCTCATATAATGCGGGATACGAAAAAGTGGAGCTCATCAATGCATTCCGAATCTATGACTTTTATAAAACATTAGTAAGTCTAGTTTATAAAGGATTATAGTATGTCTAAATGTCTTCGTTTCTAAAGGTAGAAACTGGTCATAGCGTAGAAGACTTTCCCGAATGGATTCAAGAAATTTGGCCTTCCAAAATACGTCGTCTTGCATATTTATTTTGGTTTCATTTCCAAAGAAAGCGTAAATATATAGGAGCAGGACCATTTATGAAACGTCTTATAGAAGAACATAAATTTAAAGTTGAAGAAGGTGATATACAGAATGGAAGGAAAATGTACTTGTATGCTGTACACGACATGAATTTGCATCTTCTAAGAGGAGCGTTAAATATTTGGACTAATGAACCGATTGAATATGGAGCACATTTGATTTTGGAGTTGCATAAAATTGGAGAGGAGCATTCTATCAGAGTAAGCAACTTCCTTCTTAAAAAAAAAAAAAGAAAAAAATAAATTAGTATATCCTTGAAGGTACTCTTTCAAAATGGGTATGATCAACCTAAACTAATATCAGTTCCTGGCTTTAAGGAATTGATGCCTCTATCTGAATTTGATCTTTTTATGGAATATTTATACGATGGACAAGAAAATGTGTCAGTTTAATAAAAACCTAACCTAACCTAACCTAACCTAACCTTACCTAACCTAACCTAACCTAACCTAACCTAACCTAACCTAACCAAACCAAACCAAACCAAACCAAACCAAACCAAACCAAACCTAACCAAACCTAACCTAACCTAACCTAACCTAACCTAACCTAACCTAACCTAACCTAATCAAACCTAACCAAACCTAACCAAACCTAACCTAACCTAACCTAACCTAACCTAATCAAACCTAACCTAACCTAACCTAACCTAACCTAAGCTAACCACTGTGTTGTTCTTAGATGGATTATTTGGAACATCAAACATTTAATGTAATTTTAAGTATGCAATTTGAACAAGTACTAAATGATGACCACAGCGTTATCACATTTATTATATCACAAACCACAAATAATCAAATGACTAATGATATGTTAGTAAGAATGGATGATTATGATAACACAAACAACCTATGGCAATTTTATGAATTAAAGCAAAAATCAGCATTGTTAATTGAATCACACAATGAGCTAATACCAGGCATGTTAGGTCACTGCATATTCCACTATTTACTACTCATATCATACAAACAATAATAGCTGCAGTTCAGTCAGATAATAGACTGGAGTTGTCACCAATCACATTGTCCTCCAACATAACTAACTCCACGAGCTACACAAACAACAATTAAAAATTGCAAGTTTATCACTTAGCACAGTGATAACGCATTTTATCACGTGACTAAGACACTAATTAACATTCGTTTGATGCGAAAATACTCTCAGTTCGAAACGAATGACATCGCATCACACGCATCTGTTTAATGCATTAATTAAATCAACCAACAGTGTGTTTAACAAGTGAATTATTGATGCAAGAAACCACATGAATCATTGCATCATTCTTCCTTTGAATATCTTGGATGAATTGGGAATTGTAAGGCAACTAGGGTTTAATTGTGAGTAGAAAGTGTGTAAACAACACGGGAACAACATGCCAACAAAGTGTAAGTATTTTATCGATTTGTTTTTACCTTGTTACATTAATCTCCTTCTTCCGCTCATGTCAAGTGCGTCGAGTATTATCAATCTTTACTTTTTCTTTGTATAAACCTATAATTGATAAAGAAAGACATAGACATATAGACTTAGACCAAGTTTGAAATTGTGCTTTGGTGTGTTTTAATCTGTAGTACCAATTCCACTGACTAGGGTTTTTTCTCAACTGCGTGCAATATCAAAATCATCGAGAATGAAACAATTGGATGAGGCCACATTAGTTTTAACACAAATTGTAAGTTTTTTCCTACTTCAATGCATTTGAAACTAGTTTCCACTATTTTACAATCCACAGCTTTTCAGACATGGTCATCGTTATCCTGACGAAACAGCTGTGTACAAAGGAGATCCTTATGCGAATGAAAAATATCTACCTTTTGGTAAAGGAGAATTAACCTTGGTGAGCCACTAGATGCTTAAATAATATCTTTTGCCGAGCTCCATTTCTAACGTCAAGGTTCGTTGCTAGATTGGAAGAAAACAATGTCTTGCGTTAGGAAAATCATTCCGTCAACGTTACTCTAAACTACTTGGGTCTGATTATGTTGATGGTATTATTGATGCAAAAGCATCGGGTTTATCTCGTGCTCGTAGCACACTTCAACTTGTCCTTGCTGGTCTCTTCCCACCATCAAAATCCACCCAAATAGATGATCACCTCAACTGGCAACCAATTCCATTCACCTACACTCTAGTCCCTAAAGACAAGCTCATAGGAAAAGGCATCAGCAACATGTACTTCCATCAAGACCATCCCAACTTTCGTATGACATCAAACAGCCAAGAAATTATCGAATGCCTCGAAAAGGAATTGAATTGGCCAATTAAAGCGCAAGTACAGTTGCTTGTTGTGTTTGATGCAATCAAATGTCAAGCTGATATTGGATTGGAGATCCCCAAATGGGCCCGCAATATTTATCCCAAGAAATTACAACAGGAGTTTGAAGATTTCATGCAGCATAATCTAGGAAGAAAGGAGTTTGTTGTAAATGGACATGGGGATTTTATCAAAGAGATCAATGATGTTATGATGAAGAAAACTACGGAATCTAACAGTGATTTGAAGACTATGCCAAAGATGTACTTGTATTCTGGTCATGATATCAATGTCGCTGGAGTGTTAAGTATTTTCAAGCAATTTGACGCAACAAAATGGCCGAATTATGCTGCCAATATTAGTTTCGAGTTGCATAATGTTGATGGGCAGTTCTACGTGAGAGTTTTGTACCAAAATGGACCAGATAATGCTAGAGATTTTAAGCAGGAAGCTGAACAAGTTGCAATTAAACTCCCAAAATTAACAGAACATGTGTGTACCTTGATTGAATTTCGTGACTACGTCAAGGAATACTTTCCTGAGGTGGAAAAGGAAGTAGAAACATCCAGTGCAAATAGTAACTTTAAATGACCATGAAGACTAATTTTACCAAGTACTACTATCAGAATAAATATTGAACCATTTTATTTGCACTCAATTAGACCAATACTCGAGGATTATATGTTTAAGCCATTTGTGTTCTGGTTAAGGGACTATAAATGTTTTAGTATAGTAAAACACGCTAGACAAGTATGGCCTTAATTTGATGTGATTATATTATTTACTCGTATGGAATTGCGTGCACACGTTGAAAACCTAATAAATTTTGACTGCTAACAAATGGAAATGATGTCCGGGGAGTGCCTGTTGAACGTAAACGTGACTTTTAATTTTACTACGTACCTTAGTACTGCAACGACCGCCAACTACGTACACACCACGGTTATCAATCGGCAGTTGGTGCAATCTAATTCTTTTTTATTTGCATATATGTTATTTACGTATATGGACGTCATTAGCATAAAAGTATAGATAGCAGACGTATTTTTATCGAATTCAGCCTATAACCCTTCGATAAGATGATGGAAAACATGGATAACAGTACTTTAGTTATGGTACAAGTGGTAAGAATATAAAACTCATTTGTTTGATTTGCCCGCTTTCAAGGTCATAGTTTGATGTCATATATTCAGGAGGGCCATGGTTGTTTTGTTGAAGGAAAATTTAGGTTTTCAGGCATGGTATTAGAGCACCTGATTATCGCGGAAGTTACCCAGGTGATCCGTACAAAAATGTTAAGTTTGAACTATTTGGAACAGGTCAATTAACCAAAGTAATCATTTGTTTTGTGCCTCACTAAATGTCAGTAAATTTGTTTGAATCCCTAGGAAGGTCGTAAACAAGCCTATGAATTTGGGAAGGAACTTCGTTCCCAATACAACAACTTTCTGGGTCCTGACTTCCACGACAGCATTTTGGAAGCCCACAGTTCAGAAGTAGGACGTGCTAGAACTTCTCTAGAACTGGTCCTCGCTGGTTTATTTCCTCCAACGGAAGCCACAAAAATAACTGACGATCTAAACTGGCAGCCCATTTTATACAACTACCAACCACTCCAACAAGATCCTTTAATTGGCTCTATGATATGCCAACTAATTAGCGGCTCCTTGAACCACAAAGAATTCAAAAAGTCACCGAACAGTATTGATGTTATTAGACAAGTAGAAGAAAAGTTGAACTGGAAACTAGAGCATGCTTCTCAATTGTTAATGATTTATGATATCTTGAGGGTTCAAATTGACTTGGGGTTGGAATGCCCAGATTGGGCTAAAGATATCTTTCCAGACAAAATCGGCGAGGAAGTAAAGTGCTATATAATAAGCAATATGGCGCGTGAAGGTTATTTAAAAGAAGGTGTTGGAGGGTTAATGCATAAGGTTCTAACGGAAATGGAGAAGAAAGCTGTAAATGAAATTATTGAAGAAGATCCAAAAATTATTCTATACTCAGGACACGACTTAAATATTATTGCTTTGCTGAAAATTCTAACATATCCCCAACTTATATGGCCAAATTACATTGGATGCTTATTATTTGAATTGCATAAAATCAACGGAGAGTTTTACGTCCAAGTAAAATACGAGCTATGTGTGATTAGCAAGTAATCAATGTTTTTTTTTATGTTACAGATTATTTTCCGTGACGGATATTTGAATGAAAGTGATAAATCGAAGAGAATATCATGCCAACTCACCATTAAACGGCCAAACACCGATAACGCAGCTTGGAAACTTCCACAACTCCGCAGCCACGTGGCAGAATACCTCAAATAACTTATTAAAACATTTAGTTTTATCATATTTTTTTCAAACTTGTAACAACTTTTGATACAATGATAACTGCAACAATTCCAGAATAAAAATCTTCTAAGAATTGATGCAATTCAAGACTAGATTCCTTACATTCATAGAAAATCAGCTATGTATCTAGGTCTACCAATAAATTACACACCTAGCAATCAACATTAAACAATAAAACGCAATAAAATGTTGAAGTGAGCATAAATATCAGTCAATCACGTGAAAAACAATGGTTACTATCAACTGGACATCCAAAGACATGCTGTGGGTGCTAGGAAATCGTGGTTTACACAAAATATTCGGGTCACCAATCAAGCCAAGGCGGTTGGTTAATTTTATGAACGGGGGTGAATGTCAAATTCACCGGCAAGTTGATAACGGCGTAATTCATATTAAGTCTTCGTAGCTGCGTCATGATCATGATACCATTACGACCGATTAGAAACCCAGCTGGGATGTTCACATCTGTTGATAGGTCATCATCAATCATTTCCACATAGTATTCTTCATTCTCTTTATTGGTATCTGTGATAATTACAGCTCGAGCACCTGCCTTCTCTGCCATGATAGATTTTGTTTTAAAGGAACAATCTCTAAAATTTAACTGAGTATAAATTTGATTTCTTTCAGTAGTTTTATGTTCACAATACCCTCTTTCAATGAAAGCAACATTGCCTTCAACATCATCCAAGTTTGTAATCTCAGTACATGCATGTTTAGGATGAACTGGTACTAGTAAAATATTCCTAAACTCAATTGACTTATTCTGAAAGTTAAAACTTCATTCTTCACCTGCAATGTGTTAATAAGCTCACTTACAAATGGTATTCCAAAATCTTTGGCTGGTTTCAATCTATATGTATACTCCAGAACTTCAGGTTCAATTATCTCAAAGAACACATCCCCGGAAATTAGTTCTGCTGTTGACGTGCCATCAGAAAGATGTAAATTATTAGCTAAAATAGTAATTCTCAGTCTATTATAAACTAAATAATCCTAAAATTGAGAAAAAGCATTTTACTTACGTCCACTGAAAGTCAACACTGATTGGATTGTAACAATAAGTAATATGGGCAAGATATCTTCAAGGCGCATAGTAGAGTTTTTTAACAATAAAACATTTAAAGTAAGTAATGACTAAAAACGGCTAGTTGAGGCAGTTGCGTTTTTTATTAAACAGATAATAAATTCAAGTATTTTAACTTATCAATATTGACAATGCGTTGTAGGTTAGCTGCGTGAATATAAACGCAGAGAGACGGAAGACAACGAATAAAACCGATGTTATCATATTAATTTGATTTGTTTATATTGCAATCAGTCTATTGAGTTTGAATTGATGATGTTGACATATCCACATGAATGATAACTGTTTCATTGCCAATAACTGGTTACACGCTATGCATATGCAGATCAAGCTCTTTTCATTCCACTTGGCTTGTGTTGATGAGTGTGCAGGGTGCGCAGCGTTCACAGTTAACTGACGTAATCGTTACAACCTGTTTTATGTTGACATTCCACGTCTGTAACATTCCGCACATTCCACGACCGTAAGAAATGGTAAAATAATTCAAATACTAAATGACGCCGCCCTGGTTGCTCAAGTGCGTTGTAATGATACCCGCTGTCTACACGAGCCATACCAATAAACATAACAAATCGGATTCGGTTATCCAGCAATAGTTGTGTAAATGCACCAATATTTAGTGCTGTATCGGATTAATTACGTTAATGATGCCGGACAACGTAGAAAGAACCATTAAAGAGATTCTAAGTGGACTCGCACCTTCTTCAGAGTCAATCATCTGTGACTTTGGCATCGAGGAGCAGAACAAGGCGCTGGAAACGCAAGGAAAAGTGCCTCGAGTTGACCCCAAACAGGTACCAATTGTGGGTGAAAATATTACCTATGTGGTTGCTGCAGTGATTATTAATGATGCTGATGAAGTGTTAATGATACAAGAAGCAAAGAAGAGTTGTGCAGGAAAATGGTAATTTATTTTACCTACATTTTTCTACCTTATATCATGTAACCTACTAAATTAACAAACAAATTTTGTTCTTGAAACAACTAAAAAATTAACAACATATACACTATAACAATAGTGTTAACTGAAATCATTAATCACCCAGATTGCTTAAATGCAGGTATTTACCCGCTGGGCGCTTAGAAAATGGAGAAGATATTTTAACAGCAACAAAACGCGAAGTTTTAGAGGAAACAGGACTACAAATTAATTGCACATCTCTCATAATGGTTGATTCTGGCAAAGGCATCTGGTTTAGATTTGTCCTGGTTGGCAAAGTAATTGGAGGTACATTGAAATCACCATCAAATGCAGATAAAGAGTCATTGCAAGCAAAGTGGATTCACAACTTGAATGAAGTACCACTGCGAGCACAGGATATTTTACCTCTGATTAAAAGAGCAAGGTAATTATTTGTTAAACATGATTGCTTTTTAAATTAAGCTTTATGTGTATTTGTTAATTTGCAAGCTGTGCATTGTAGAGGTAATGTTCTAAAAGATAACATTAGGTGGTTATGGTTACTCATGCTTAAAAGAGATTGTTGCAAGAATTGACACTACTCACTGTAATAATAATTGTTTTGTGCCATCAATGTCTTCAATAGAATATTTAGTGTAGATTTCAAGTTTGCTGTGCCATTCACTGAGCTGCTCTTTTTCCCTAGCAATTGAAATGACTGAAGCACTTAAAATAGATGGTTTGCATTTTTGCATGTAATGAACATCTGAAACAGCATATTCAAAGAATTACTGACTTACAATGACTACGTTTAGCGTGCCTGCTTACCATCTAATATTTTATCAAGATAAGTTTGTATTGTGGAATTCATTTCTCTCACAATCATAGCAACACTTTGTCCCTTTATGGCCACATCTTCTTTTGTTACTGCCGCCAACAGAAAGTAATGCACATAATGTGCAGCTGTTGGAAACATTACATTCCAATCAAAGAACTTCAAAATGTTAACTTCTAGGATCTTATAATCATGCACAGTGTACTGGACTGGTCCGAATGCATTCAATTCTACGATCTTCGGCGTCTTTAGATTGTTTTCCTCGACTTTCGCTGCAATTAGCATGCAACAATTGGCGAGTAGTATGATTCTGTCCAATGATATCGAGTGGTTGTCCATGTAAATGTCCAGCATGTAAACTGCAAGGTGTAGTGTACAATGCGTCAATCGCAGCGTCACTGCAATATCTTTCAAGTGTTTTGTCAGCAATTCCCTGTAGTGTATCTAGAACCAATTGTTTTATGGATGTTTGTAGACTGTAAGGGTTTTATGTTGGATTTAATTATTACTTGAGGTGCACGGTGTAAGAATGTAATGCGATATAGTTCTCTACCCTGTAAAACTAGCGCATATTCATCTTTGTATTCGGCGACGTCATTCCAAATTTCTTTATTGATGTGCAACTACAGCAGCGACCATTGACACTCGTATATATGTAACGTATTTGTCTAATTAAGAGGTAATACTCACGTTAAAAATGGAATCCTCACTAATAAAGTTATTATTGCGGTCCATTCTGGTCGTAAGTGCACACTATCTTCGTAAATATTTGACTAAACTCTGGGAAACCATGAAGTCCTACTCAGCGCACAATTTACCTTTTTTTTTAACATCTGATATGAACAATATCGCATTGAAATTCCTCTGTTTCATTGGTTTATCTTGCATTGTGATATTTTTCTATTGTCGCGATAGCATGTACATATTGATCAGCATTGTTTTGTTTCTTTAGAGAGTACAAAATGGCAAGGAAGGCTGTGGACCGTTCGTGGCACCCTGATATTCTACCATCAGTGACACCACATTCTCGGGTCTACCTTCGCCTGGTTGTTATCATCAGAAAGAAGAAGAACAACAAAGTGCACGTCCTCCTCAGTGAAAGAACGACCTGGCATTTACCTGTATGTGAGATAAACCAGGCGAAGTCTGTGCATTCGACGTTGCACTCTTTTATGGTGGAAATCTTTGGCGCTGATGTTGCGAGTCATAGACCACACGGGCTTCTATCTGTTTGTATTGAAACTAATGTTTATAACAAACCTACATAATACGATGGCTTTGTTACAGGTTGAATTTGATACAAGTAACAACAATGGCGGCTTCTGCATGACATTATTGGTTGGTTTCAAGGCAGCTTTGGAAGATGTGCCTATCATTGGGAAATATATGTGGCACGAAACGAATCAACAATTGGATGAATTGCTTGCAGCGAGAATTCGCGCGAAAAATTCAACTATGGTACTTAATGTTATCAGTTAGCTGCCGTTAAGAACAACAACCAGAAGTATTCTTATTGATTCAGCTTTAAAAGTTAACGGTTTATAGATTTTATAGCCATAAAGACAAATGATTGTGACTAACCTGTTAATAATATTGATTTATTGATACTTAAATAACTTGTTAATATATTTAATATTTTATTGTATTACGTATGCAATATTGCAGCGTATTTATTGTACTTGTATTATAATGTCATGGCATCTGTATATTCTGCTTATTCTCTGTATGTTTTCAATGTCCACTAAATGAACTTATTTCGCTTTTGATCGTAGAACATTTGAATCAAAGTCTGCTGTGGTTGCTTGACATGAAACGTGCTGCCAAAGTTGCCTACAGCAAACAATAATAAATGTGACAGCTGCTGCACTCAACTTATCTTCACAAACAAAATAAAAAATTGTCGTTTTATTCGCATTTGGCGTGAAAATTTTTCGATTAAGCTCCGGTGAACACGTATATCAGATACGAAAGCGATTCTGCAATGGAGTCCATGGTATTGTCAAAACATTGATCCCTCTGCCGGACAGATTCAATTCTGCGTGTGAATACGGTAAGGAAGCAACGCTATTATTACTGCCACTGTTTAATATGCAACCTTATGTCTTATCAGCTAGCAGGCAACATGGACTCGTCTTCGAGTTTACCTAATGTAAATAATAGCATTGTACGTTTGCTTCACGATCGTGAAATCAATTCAAATGTGGGCAAAACACTTCGGAACAGTTGTCAGTTCACTGCTGAATTGTTGAAGCATATGCACCTGGAGCATAATCTTGAAGGGCATCAAGGATGTGTGAATTGCTTGGAGTGGAGTGCAGATGGCAAGCATTTGGCTTCAGGATCAGATGACACTGTGGTGAGGATTTGGGACCCTTTTATCAACAAGTGTCTACATGTCATGCCTACAAAACATATAGGGAATATATTTTCAGTCAAAGTAAGTTTAAATTTGCTAATTTGATGGGAACAGAATAATCTTCCTAAATTTGAATTCAGTTTGTTGGTGATAGCAGTATGGTTGCCACTTGTGCTGGGGATTGTAGAGTGATTGTGCAGTCCATTGAAGAGACTGGAAAGCAGGCAATTATGGAGTGTAGTTGTCATGCAGCTAGAGTAAAACGTCTTGCAACTGCCCCAGATTGTCCTGCATTATTCTGGTCAGCTGGGGAAGATGGCCTTATACTGTAAGATATTTCACCTTCCAATTTCTTATAGCAATAGTTTTCCATTAATGTTTACTTATTTGCAGTCAGTTTGATTTGAGGGAACCGCATGATTGCTCGAAAAACGCAACTGCTTTCTTGGATCTCTTCACGACAACCGAGTTCAAATGCATTGCTGTGAATCCAACAAAACCGCATCTTATTGCAATTGGTGCCAATGATGCCTATGTGCGATTATATGATCGCCGATTTGTAAAAACATCAAAAGTTTCAGTAACTATATACCAACTATATTCAAGTTTTATGTTACACTTTCTTTTTCTAGATCAATCAAGCCGTTGATCCTCGAAAACGCACACCACCAGAGCCTCAAGATCCATCATGTGTTCAATACTTCGCACCGGGTCACTTGTCCCGTGAAAGCGGTGTAGCAATGAATTTCCGCCTTGTTGCAACGTATGTAGCTTTTGACTCTACCGGCAAAGATCTCCTCGTTAACATGGGCGGTGATCACGTCTATCTATTCGACATCAACAATTCACGCAACGTTGACGAATTGTCTCGCCCCGATTGGTTGCCAAAGAAGGCAGCATGTGAACAGCATCCAGGCCGAACAAAATCGTGCTGTGCTAATTTCCACTATGAATCCATGCCCTGCGCAGTGCAACCTGTAAATCGAACGGATAAAAGTCAGCCTTTGACTTATGATTTCGATGAAAATAATAATCCATGCATGTGTGATTATGTAGGCCGTGCGCAGCATTATATGTCAAGAAGGTACATCGGTGATGCGTATCTTGCAGCAAGAGATTTTCTTCTCATCATTAAGAACTGGCCTGAAAGAAGTGATGGTTATATAGGTCTCATTGAATGTTTGATTGCAATGAAGTGGCAGGATGAAGCCCAGAACTGGTTACAATATGTTCTGGAGAAGTTTCCCTCACAAGCTTGTGATAAAGTCCTGAAGAAAATAGTGGTAGATTTAAAATTATTGCAGGGCGCATCTAATACTTTCCAGAAAAACGTCGTGAATTCTACTGATGACATTGAGGTATCACCAATTGAAAAGGCATTGAGAATGGAATCGAAAGACTTTGAAACACGGTATTTGGGGCATTGTAATACTACGACTGATATTAAAGAAGCGAATTTTATGGGCAATAATGGAGATTATATTTGTGCTGGATCAGATGATGGTATGATTTTCTTCTGGGACAGGAAGACGACCAATTTGTTGAGTGCTGTCGTTGGCGATGTGTCCATTGTCAACTGTGTGCAGCCACATCCTTCAATTTGTTACATTGCTTCTAGTGGGATTGATTCCGGAGTGAAAATCTGGTCACCAATGAATGACGTGAGCACAATGAACATTGGATTTGTTTAGAATTTTTATTCTGTTCATTTGCAGTGTGATGAGGAGGTTCAGAATCTTTGCGCGGTCAGAGATCTATGGTCTCAGGTGGAATACAACCAGCATAGAATGGCAATGGACCCTTTTGATACCCTGATGATGAGTATGGGGTTTCGTGATGTAAGGACAACGCGCTCTACAAACGGAGATCTAACGCACTCGGCGTGTCGTACTTGTTAGTCCCTCCATGCTCAGTTTACACTAGCTGTTTTGCGAAAAACAAATTGTAATATATTTATGTTATATAATGGTTGCGGATCGGATTTTACGATCTATAAAATGATATTGTACATTAGCATTGTTAATGTACGACAATGAGGTGAGTTTAAATTTCGTTATTTATTTCTTATATTGAAGCTTTTTTTATCCACCGACTTGGGACCTTTTACTTTCCTTAATATAGTTTTTACATGCAAGAACGTGGAATATCCCTGTCTTTTAATCACATTAAGTGGCATATAAAGTTTGTATGTGTAAAATGCTTGCTATGATTATTTAGCTGTAGCAGTGGTTTATGAGCATTTTTCTGAACACGTTTTCATGATTGTTGTTAAGTTTTATGACCTAGCAAATGGATAAAATAATAATAAATTGTATGCTATGATTAATATTCAGCATTGGTTTGAAAATAAGGGGCATTTTTTACTTCCAGAATAGCATTTAAACCTGGGAACCTTGCATCATTTGGTAATATTCTGCTGTTGAGTAGATTTTTAATCAATTCCTCAATTATGTCTGCAATGTCCTCAGACTTTCCATTCACCCAACTTACTCCTTCCTCATCAACAAGCTGTGACAACAAAGCACTTTGCTCATCATCATATAAGAAACCAGTTATATCCAACTAAAAACCTCATTTTAGTAAAAATTCATTTTTGAACATTCTAATTTTTACTTTTATATGCTCAACTGTTGGATTTAAATGGATCTTTTCCAAATGAAGCTTTGATAGAGCTACTTTAAATGTTAAACTCAAAATAAAGTTTTCCATACTCCACTCAATGTTTCCAAGTCCAAATATTTCATAGGTATTCACAACAAAGTCAGCATCATAATTAGCCTTTATTTTCAACAGTGGTGAATTTAGTTTCAATTTGATTTCAATTCCAAATCCATCAATTGGTACAAGATCCAGATGCACATCAGTGAGATACAAATCTGTCAAACCAGAGATAACTGTATTGTTTAGGATAATAAATCCACTAAAACAAAAACATAGACAAAGAATGTAAATAAATAAGTTTTTTTTTGTTCGTTACAATACGGCTGGGATGTTAAACTTTTTCAAATCGATAATTAAATGTGGTATTTCTATCTTTTGCAAAGGCAGATCTGCTTCTAAAATGCAGTGAGTGCAGTTGAGGAACTTAATTTGTCTATTTTCGAAGATGCGTGGTTGTAGCCCAGAGTATGGAAAGTTTAGAAGAGTTGTGAGCACAATTAATTCAGTAATATTTTGCATTTTGCTGTTTGCTAAACTTACTGCATATTTTAAAGGCATTGGATCATAATGTTGTTATTCACCAGTTTTATATCTAACTCGAATGTTTATCTAAAAGATAAGGCCAAACCTTTAATTGGCTATAACTTTATAATTTTATTTAATCAATTAGTCAGGTGTTATCAGCTGATCATAAATAGATGTCAACATTTGTTTAATCAGATCCACATTTTAATAACCTTTAATAATGAACTTTGGAACATAACACATTTTATAAATTTTAAGTCCACGTTCCTCAAACCAACGTCAGATGGCAAGTAACATGAACTTCATTAAATCTCCTGATGATGATTCAATGCTGTATGCCTTTATCGCGCTTTGCTACTTGTCCAGTTGAAACGAATGAAACTATCTTATATGTTGCAACAGCTGACACTAATCTGCATTGTTAATATATCGCTCATCTTCCATATGTCAGTAAGTATTCTGAATGCAAAATTATATAATTATCATGTCTCAGGTGTATATTGTTGCAGCTTTACTGACCTTTGCAACCTGTGAAAACCAACACCAAAAACAAGGAATTTTTGCGTCTGTAGAAGCATTTGTATAGTTCACATTATGGAAGATATTCCTGATTCGCCCAATTCACCAAGAAGCGGCAGTGGACCAAGCCCTCGTCATTCTCGCACTTACTCACGCAACAAATCTAACATCAGCTTGTCAACCAATCCAAAGCAAGTCAAGAACTTGGTTGAATCCATGCTTAAACAAGCTACATTTGTTGGGCAGTACATAGCCACACAACGAGTTGACTCTCTTGGAGAGTATAGAAATGTAATACAGATTGAAGAAAATGATTCTCTAATTCCAATTATCTCCCGGCTTCAACCAAGAATCATCCAAGCATTTCCAAACTGTTGGCCTGGAATAACAATACCAGGAAATTTATCATCACAAAGAGGCTACTGCTTTTGGGCTGAACAATGTGACAAAATCTTTGAGCCCTATCAATTCAGAATTACAGATATTTGCTTTACTCCACAAGAAGTCTGCTTTGTTATTCAAGCTGACTGTAAATTAACAACTCCAATGAATGAAGATATTTATGATGTATTGAATGCAAGTGTTGGAAGTATCAAAAAGGGCTCTAAGAAGCTTGCCCTGGGTGCATGGAATTTATTAACCAAGGAAAACGTGCTCAATACTTTTAAATTTGTTGTTGCATTGCTTTCTTTATTAGGTGCAACTGCTGTATATTTGTTGGATTATTTTATTAGATTGCTGGATGCTCTTACAAATTTGATTAAAGTGAGCATGCCAGCTATTCTAAAGATTTTAGATATTGTTAAGAGTATTAGTGGCGCTGTAATGTACTTTCTAGCAATGATATGGAAAGATCTAATTGGGCGTACCTATTATGAGCGTCCTCAAAGAGTGCACAAGCCGAAGTATTTAAAATATTAATTAATTTTGTATTGTGGCAAGTTGAATACTTGGTGGGGTACAAAAATTGTTTGAATATCAACTCTATTGAAACTATTTTTATTGTGTTGTAATTAGAGGTATTTGAAATATCATTAAGTTTTCTTCTCAGCTCAAAATCAAATCCTATATCTTAATTTTTAGCATACATTCCAATGAAATGAGTAGAAACAAGAATGTGCTATTAATGTTGATAAAACTGCTTAACAGAATGAGAAGAAGAGGTGCAGAAACTTGCACTTTATGGATAATTCCATGATATGTGAGCTATATGGGATAATGGGATAAAGTAAGGAAATTGTCTAAAGTATGTCCAATTATAGAAATTACAATTACAGAGATTTGACTGGGAATGGTTGAATTTATACCCATAGTTTATTTTCATGATAGATGAAGCATAAGTTGGTTTCAATTAGTTGTTTGTTTCAAGAATTAAGATATAAAGCGATCTTTATATATGCATTGTTGATGTTCCACTAAATGTTTTGAGATGTTTGAAGTCTTTAAGTAAAGCGGAGACGGAAATAGTATTTAGGAGTTATTGGAACAACAGACAAGTGCAGGCATCTTAAGTTCACCTTACTGTAGCATTTAGATTCTTTTTGTTATTAGTAATCTGCAAAAACATGGAACCCTTCAAAACTGTGGTTACCTGCAAAACTAATAAAACCTGCAATAGATTTTATCTAGCTATTAAATTGTGTAAACCCATCGCTAAAATAGATGCCACCCCTGTCCGAGCGTTCCACAAACAACCCAAAACTATTTCCCTCTTTGTTGTATTTACAGGCTTGGGATATCCAAAAACATTTAGTGGAACATCAACAATGTATATATAAATATCCCTTTATAATTTGATTTATGCAAATATTAATTATTTCCACCTAACTACTACTTTTTTCAGCTCGGAAAAGAAACTATTAATGTAAATACAATTATTCTTATTAAGATCGCTGCAATTTGTGTATATTTCGAGCTATTTTAATTAATTTTTTTGTTTATTTGGTCTTTTCAAAAATTTAGAGGGCCGCGTCCTTGCAAGCATGTGGTGGGTGACTCAATTCTAACTCTAATTGAAACTATTAACGTGCGAATGTACATTATACCTTTAAATATATGCGAATAAACAGAACTAAACTAATTGCAAACAAATAACTAGAAAATGAAACAAATTGTGCACAAGTATTAATGTAACTCGATTAAAGGTTTGTTTTACTTATACTTTACATCAACTACTAATGATGTAAAAACGTAAAATCAATAGTAATTTAAGTCTAGTCAATATATTAATAATATACATTGCTTCTTAAGGTATGCGTCCAATTAGGTGAGAGGTTGGTTTTTGCTCAAGTGAATATTGATTCTTTTGGTAGCATAGATATAAAATTGGCAGTCCTATTGTACCATTAGTTTTATTATGTGTGACGTTGATTTACATTTGCTTACTTAGGAGATGTTGTATTCAGTTGGAAGTTGCATGGCATTAGTATTTTATAGTGTTGTATTCTTTAGGTACTCCTGCTGTTGAGTTAAACCTTGTATTAGAGATCAGTGGTTTCAATGGTATATAAGATATGGATTTTTTACTCACATTTTCACTTGCAATAGATGTTGTTCGATCAGTGGTGGAGTGTCGGACTGTCTTATAGTTTCCAGGTAGTCATTAGACCTCGGTGTCTTTGTAGCGCTTGCATCGGAGACGCGAAGGCCTCGATTTGTCCTGCAACTTCGCGGATTTTGCTATGATATCTTACCTAGACGATGGTGAAATTACAATATTTCTTCAAGAAAAAGACCTAGAATTGTTAATACCATAATTTCATTGACTCCTTTTGAGCTGCACAATTTTTCTTTGTTAACAATGAGAGAATGCATTTACGCACGGAAGCTACACCTCCAGGCTGAAGCTGTGACCTTGTGTGAGACTCAATCCGGAACGTAAGTCCCACTAAACTCCCACCGGAATACCTCCTTATTCGGGACCTGGCTAATGTTTGGCTCAATCCGATGCATTCAACATGCCCAGTTCCAAAGATTAAGTTGGGGCATATTTAATTCAACTCACTAATGTCATATGGCGTGAATGTGTTTCTGATTTTAGGGCTGCAGATTCTCAAATTCAATCTTATATTTATCGAATTCACATTCTTCTTTAAACATAGTTAACCTCATTGTCAAACGGCACATCTTATAAAAAACAAACTTAGAACATGAAGATTATTCGGTTTTACTTTATTTCCAGTATATCTACAATATTGTATGTTCTTCAACTTATTCAATCTTCTAAGAACAACACACGTACGTCAATGATAATGTACGTAATTTTTATCAGTTAAAAAAAACAATTACTTTCTAAGCAATAAACATACAATCTTATCTATGTCTGAATTGTTTTTACTAGGTTGCATAAATCACTTTACTCAACACTTGTTTACTTCTTTTTAGAGGTCAGACATTGTAGCGCGTTGTTTGCTTACAAGGGTTTAACTATGTACAGCAATAAGTTTCAGAATCGGGGTAGCAGCCTGCAGAGAAATATAAATGTCAAACCTAGACGAAGACTAAAAGTCAAATTATAAACTAAAATCCTACAGTTTGCTGGGAAGGTTGTTTAAATAGGTATTATTGAAATAAAGGTTTTGTTTATTATTATTATATTATGTTCTATTTACATCAGTTTATCTAACTTCTTATCAATGGAGCCTATTGAGTTCGTCAAAACTTGAAGCACCTTGTACATTAAAACTACAGCAGGCGTTTATAATTTTCTGCCTGATAATTCATTCTGTCATTTATATATCTTAGATTTAAGCCTGTGTTTTCAAAATGTGAACAATGGTTTAACACAAAATCTTCGTAAAATGCATCGTTTTAAAAATTGTTTATTGTCAATACAATGCATCAATTGGTATATCCTAATGCTAGTACCTAGCGCGCTCTATCTTCTAGTAGCGCATTCCTACTCCCTGTTACTTTGCAGCACAGTACGTTACAGACTTTTGCTGCAGGGAGGTGGGAGTTCTGGAAATCTTCCATCAACTGGAGCGTAATTGATGTAAAATTCTAAATAACAAGTCCAAATGATTTCCTGCGCTTATTATAGTTTATGCAGACTAATTAATGTATGATGTAATGTATAAACACTCTGAACGCTTTGTTCTCGTGAGTCGATTTTTCAGCTTTGGAAAACATGTGGTCATTCATTGACGAAACATCTTTTCTTTTATTAAATGGCATAATTGAATAGAAATGAATGTCAAGTGATTCAATTAGTTAATTAGTATTTCCAGATTTTCTAGATGTGACATAACTTGTTTTCATTACAATAACTAAACAAAGTGTTCAAGTTTCTGTGTATTCTTAACAAGACGGAAGTTGTAGAGTGCTATGTTTCTGAAACCAAGATATTGAAACCCCTGACGACGCCATCTACGTTCTGGATGCACATAACCGTAAGAGTTACTCCAGAAGCCGTGCGTGACTGTGACTACAAAGAATCTCTCCTTACTTTGCAGCTTCTGGAGAGCAACAAGTGGTAAGTGAAGCTTCTAGAATTTTACATATGCATGACTTACGTCAGTTTAATTCACATAAGCAAACAGTATGTTCACAGTAATGTGCACCCTTGGTTGCAAAAAACTTTCGGTGCGTTTCCAGTCGGATTCCTACCCGTAAGTACAAAACAGCGATGAGAAGCTTTTGTTCTGTTTTAATCTGCTGCACATCTGCTCTGTTCTTGCACACCCGCATTGATATTGCACACATAACCTTTATTTAAGACTTGAAATATTTTTACCACTTTGTATTAGTGGCTCAAATACTAATTATGACCTTCTATTTTTTTAGATTATTTAATAGACGGCTAAAAATCATTATTGTGATGTCTACAGCAATCTGGATTTAATGTAGGAGATGTTTACATCAAGCACCAGTATTCATTCTTTGTGGAAATTTTTTTTTTAGGCTTGCATCGGGTGCATTAGAATTTATTTAACTTGCGTTTTCTCCTTTGCTGGGGTTTGCAGTTGTGCCCTGTGTAGTGTCGGGGCTTTTAGAATAACACCACGGTCACCTCCTACCGATCGTAAGAGGCGATCAATGGGGATGAACGCGTCGTGCTGTGATTAAACCCGCGTCGTCCTCTTTCGATTTCATTCATCTCGCGTTTGTCTTACTCTCACTTAAGTTATAGTGCCAGGAATGACTTTGGGTAAGACTTAAACAAAGTGCCATCTCTAATTAAAGTCCTATGTTGTACCATGTTTATTAACCTTTCTTTTACGCTTCAGATTCGAGGTGTCAATGGGGTCACAGATGGGGGTATGGGGGGGATGGCCATCCCCATGCCTAGAAGCCGGATAACAGTACGTATCTGGTGATGCCTTGAGGAAACGAATGCCACGACTGCTCTAGGAGTATTCGAGGAAGAACATTCGGTGCTTCATGGCTAGTCCAGACAAAGTGATCGCTCAACGTGGGACCGGACTTAATGTGCCAGGTTAGTATCCATGGCACCAAATGGATTGTCATTGGTATCCTTAATTATCGCGATCGCGGCATTTGTGCCTGCCGAAGTACACAGACATGCGATTTGTAGAGTTGCAATAGCAATTTGGGTGCTGAGGCGGTCTTCATGGTTACAATCGTTTTTTGTTATTAAATTCATTATTCGTTGACAATAAAGAAAAATGTATGCAAGTGCTAAGTCCGTTCAAAGATCTTACCGTCTGTGACTGAGAGTCGGTGGTAGGCCTCTGAGATGTCAATACCGGTCCACTGTGTTGCAAACTGGAGATAAGCGGACACCACGTGGTTGTCACCCGGAGCACAAATCGCAAACGTGTCGCGATGTTAGGTTTATATTCAATGAAAAGTTTGGTTTGTGCTCCACCAATAGCTGGAATGCTGTTAGGCAGAGAGCAATAGGTAGGGCCCTTGATATAAGTAGGACGTGTTACGTATAAACTATGTATTAACTTTTCCGGTTTCAGAAGTCACCGCGATAGTTTTAAGTTACTTTGCGTTACTTGAGTTACTTGAGTTCGTTGATAGGTCCTCCCCATTCTCTTTTGCACCCCCCTTTACTAATGTGTACTCTCTTTCAGCGCGATGGTAAGTTAATTTGGTATTCGGGTTTCAAATACTCATAAGTACTGAGTTTAGTCTTCGTAATTAAAAATGCCGAATTGTCCCAGGGCCATAAGTAATATTATCGACATTTTCTTGTTTTTTTGCGTGAGTGAATGAGTTCCCCCAAAATAAATTGTAAAACTGGCAGGCAGGGAGCCATGTGAGCTGTGTTGCCACGTTGTCTATCAGGTGGGTTGCTCATATGGTGCAATTAGATTGTTCAGTGCATTTAATTAATTCTTGTGTGTCTTCTTTTCAGATTAGTCAGGAGAGTGACTGTGATGGTACCTTAGCACTACTTGGCCTAAATAATTTCTAACTAAAAAAATGTGAAAGCACAGCGTATGATTTCCTTCTCAAAACTTTACATGTTGCGAACATTGAGAACGGTCAATCTAATCCAAGCATTGTTTATTAATAATTATCGAATTGAGCAGTGGTAAATTCCTACATAATTTAATGTCACTATATTCGCATATTAAATTTTCTACATTCTTTTCGTACCATCATGGATGTTATGGGTCCTCGGTAGTTAGTACCCAGCAGTTACGTCTGGAACCAAGACTGTTTTTCCATGACGGAACTCAGAGAGTATTTTATCCGGCAGCCACATTAATCGTTTATTGCATTTCAGTTAGATTTCAGTTATTTTGAGAATTGTATATGAAACAATGTGATTCTTTCTTCTTAGTGCCTCGTCACAAAACCCATCTTCTTCACCGATTCCTGCCCCTCATTGACAAACGCGTCCACGTCGCGTGGGGTAGACATCAATTTTACACCGTTTAATAACTTTTGAAATTTAATTAGATTTTCGAATTGGTGTACAGTTGATGGCGAAGTTCTGTCTTAACCAAATATCCAATAATTTTTTACTTTCCTGTAATTTCTACATAAATTAAGACTAATAAGAAAGGCTAATTTTTCTAATCACCCAGCGCGCATGTCATCACCATGGCATTATCGGATACCGCCAATGCAAATCGGTAATTTGTAACAAATTGCTGTCACGTTTGCTGCGTGTTGAAGCGGTGTGGCTAATGACGATCATCAAATAATAACGCACAATGTAGAATCTGTGCATGGAGCTATTAATATTAGTGTAATCGCTCATCAGACGCACGGTTGCCGCCACCAATAACATCGCATCAAGATATTGACATTCACGCCTTGTAATAAATTAAACTGCATTATACAGCATCTCAAGCTATTTTATTGATTTTATGACGTTTTATGATGTCATATCCATCCATATGGCTATGAGTAAGGCATTGAAGTATACACAAAAGACAATAGAGCAAGAATATAAATCATAACTAAAATATTACCATAGTAATCTTTGTTGCGGCTTTTACTGGCAAATGTGGGTTAAGTTAAGTTTTGGCATTGAGACTCAATTTTCCACTTACAATGAGTTGTATGCCAGTTTTTTTCTTTTTGCAAGTAAATAATACAAATATAATTGTTGCTATTTTGTTATTTGCACAATTCGGTTATGCTGAAACCTAAGTCTTTGAACTACTTATATCTTACGATCTCTAAAAATATAGACTTGGAAAACAAAAAACGGGCAGCTGATTTAAAATCACTAGACATTTCTACATGAAATCAATAAATTGAAAATGTAGTTTTCCTAATGTAGTTTTATATTAAGAAATTTTAATTTTTTCTTAACAAAATCAGTGGAACACATGAATACAATTGTGGTACAAAGATGATAAAGTCAGAGTTGCGCAACAAAAGTACGTTTGCGTTAAAATCTCCAATCATTAATCGATTAAGAGCTTTGTACTGGTTGGGATCATCGTGTACTGAATGCGTTAATGCTTGCCGTGTAATTTACATTAATTTACATTCATCCGACATGCTTTCTTTCAGTCTGTCGTGTTAAGTCATGTTACAGCCAAGTCAGCCACGTGTATCTGTATTGTAAGTCATTCGGTTGATTGGTTTCATAGCATAATTGATATGTAATCGCTGTATAGTAAGCAATTTACACTGTTTTCATTGGTTGATTGGGATTGTCGTTGGCCGGCATGTGGGGTCGATGCATTCACCCACATCCGATCTTCAATCAATTCATCAACTGACTGCCATCAGCCAGTTGCCAGTTGTGCCAATAGGCCATCATCGCCATCACTCATAGGCAAGTAACAATCGATGCTGCAGATGAAGGAAACATGCAATGAAGTCACGAGTTGCATTTAGAATCAACTGAAAAGTTTTGCATACAGCTGGTGTGAATTAGTGTAATATGAGCGGAACAATGCAATATTGTCAGAAGAAGATTTTCCTTAAGAATTTTGTAGAAATTCAAAGAAAACTTGCATAGAAATGGATTTTTGATTGGGAACTAAGCTTATATTTTGTGGTATTATATTTCATGCATTATATTTATACCATGTTGCATGATGTTGATGATATTGAATTTAATGATTGATAATGAGGTGAAGCGTAATGAAAACGAAGTGAAAATCCTGCGGTGATTGTGGGTGATTGTTGCGCACGGCGATGCGTTTGGGGTCATTTTCGACACCCGGCCGATTATCTTTATTAAAAGTTGAATAAAAAGTAGGCGACTAATGATGTGCTCTTCGTGCCGCTTGTGTTAAAGTGATTATCATCCTCAAGGCGATACTGAACATCGTGCAAACTGCACCGATACTCTTAATATGTCTGATCAACGGCTACTACTGAACGAGAGACGATTTTAATTGGCACTTATTATACATTGTTTAAGAAAGTAGAAAAGTTTTTATTGATTTCAGCCATCGTTAAAACAATATTCCAACCAACAATGCACTGACATAATGTAACTAGATAATAGAAAATCTTGGTGAATGGAGAAAGGATTTCCACCTCTGCATTCTTTAAAGTGGTACTATGAGACGAAGAGACTCATCTGCCTTTAATTGCATCATTTTCGTATTTTTCCATCATCAAAAAACAATCGGTGCGATGCAATCAGCTGTAATTTAATTATAAATGGTAGGCAACTCCTTTTACGTTACATCAATGCAACTGATAAAAGTCCAGGAATAAAATCGCAAATAACGCCAAAATAACAACGTTTCAAAGACACACTGATAAATAATTGATTGATAAATCTAATCAAATTTAAAGCACTTTGCTGCGCAATGATTCTGCTTTGTGATTTGCATGTGAAACGAATTTAATTCGTCACATGTGATCACATCATATTACTTACTACTACTTGTTACCTACGTGACAAGTAGTTAAAACGATAACTATCATTATCATAGAGAGCTGTTAAAGCAAAGGAAATGTCTGTACTGAATAATACAAATAATTATTTGAGAGAACAATGCAAACAAATGACATGGCTGATAAGGCTATGGTCACGGCTGATCCTTTATTATTTACAGTGGAAAGATAATTAATTGATTTTCTTTCCTAATTTGACAATATTGTAAAAACCGTATTGTGTTTGTATGATTGATATGTATGTTTACGTGTAATGTAATAAATTTGTTTTTCGAGTTGTTTGTTTTCAGCGGGTGATCTTTTAGTTGCCTAAGCTGCCCAACACATTCGTCTAGTTGAATTAGTGAATTACCGTATTATCTTCAACTACATTGAGTCCATGAAGTGTATGCCAACCTAATCAAAGTTAATATGAGTAAGTAAATCACGACTTTGTTCATGTGAAGAAGATGAGGAGGGAGGTTGGAGCAATCGTCGACTTAATTTTGTTTGATTTTTATGTGAATTTTCTTTCAGCACAGAGTGGAGTCATGAGTGTGGCCTATTTCATTGTCCGATGATTCAATCGTGCAATTATTTCATTATTTTAAAGTGGGTCGCGTCGAGGGCAATTTACCAACGAAAAGGTTCTAAATTAAAAAGCAACGAAAGGCACGTCAAAGGAAAGACTTTGCTTTGAATTACATTTTTATCTTAACACGCTAAAGTTATGCATAAACCAATTTCATTAATTTTCTTAGTAATAATTAAGCATTTCAGTAAAAACCGAACGCTAAATTTTGGCGTCCTGTAATGCACTGTAATGCTCAAGGTGTCAAAAATTTAAACGTGCGCATGCGCAATTACTAGACGCATCGACAATATGAGCTTT
>JAODGC010005730.1:70227-81343 GCA_027574925.1 Ecitoglossa quadriceps | reverse complement strand
TGTATGCAACCGATTTATCCATCAAAGTAACACTCAACTTTGATAAGGAAAGTGACATTTAAATAAATTCGTATTGCTTGCTTGGATTTGTTGATTTGTGCAATTTTTGCAACACGATATCAATGCGACGCCAAGAAAGCTAGCCATCGATCTCACGAAGCTGAAATTGTGCAATGAAGATGTGCAATCGGGACTGCAGCAAAGAGATCGCTTGGATTACAGATCTTTCAGTCAAATCACATTACAATCGTATATGCTCAGTATAAGAATCACTTTTTCCTAGAAGATACCTTATTAAACGAAAAGTACGCAAATTGCCGAAAAGAAGAACGTTACGTTAAAGTGTAATTTAGTTGACGGATGTTCTCTTCGTAAAAGGTCATGTGTCGCTCGTTATTCACTTTGTTACCTCTTGTCTTGTCATTGAAGAGATGAAGGAAGCAGGGTCCTTCCTCAGCCTCATGTTTCGGATCATTTACATCCGTCTTCAGCGCACAGCGCTCGTTTAGTAAACATTAACCATCATTAATTTGCCATTATTACGCTTTTTACACCAACTAAGAACTGCTTAAAGTGCCTAACCTTTAATCATTTACATAAGCAAAGTTGACTCAAAATATCCCCAACGAAGGATGATGTTATTTGATAAGAACAGGAAGTAGTAAAAAATGCGACGCGCTTGTTTATCGTGCACATTGTGTTGCATAACTAGCAACTTAATATCTTAATCAAATCATTCTGGAACACTGTTATAATTACACTGCACGACTTGCAGATTCACTTGATACCCATCGCCGTACAAAACGACGACGATGCTGTTTCGTGTTTTGATGTAATAATAACACATTTGTTACCCGGTTACCTTGTTACCCGGCCGTTGCGCGATGCGCGCGCCATGGCGATCGTGTCTGTCGATCGTAATCTAATACGAATTATTTATTAGATGTAACGACGTGCATTGCACACGACGCAAACAGAAGTCTGCGCCACAACAATCAACACAATCGAGCAGGAGAATCAAATAAAGCGGAGACGCGCGCGATAACGTTGTGACTTGCAGCGGCACAAATCAAGTCATAATTTCGCTTGATTTAAGTCTGGCATTTTGCATGAGATAAGTTAAGAAAAGATGCGCATTTTTTCGCGCATTTTCCAGCACGCACGCCAGCGAACAGAGTCATTATGTGAAATTACGATGCGTTCACCGTTGTGCGGGGTTAAAGGGTGATAATATTTTATAATGAGGCCGATGCGCGATGCAACGCGACTGTCTTTCTATTAGCGCTTGTCTGTGTTTGCAAGTTAAACACCTTTAGTTACGAGCACAGTTATGGCTCCGACAAGTCATACGCCAGCGTAATAACATAATTGTATCAAAAATGGTCGTAACTTCTTTGGTGCCGGCTGGAAAGAATTCTTGGGGAGACAAAAATGACAAGCAACTTTAAATATCAAAGAGCTGAGGCAAATAAGAGGCGAATGGTTAGAGCTGTTTCCTTCTCTAGAAACAAACGAGTTCTTCGATGCTACTAAAATGCTGGAAATGACATTTACGATATTACCTATAAATATTAATTGACAAATGATAGGTTTGAGTAGGTGTAAGGCAGACTGGAGTGAGTTATATATGAATGTGATGAAGATGTTGGCGAATTTGTGAATGTAAAGCGTGTGATGTGCAATCACACAGGATGGGAACGCAGATCACATCTCGTCGCGAATGATATTCCCATCATTATTTATGCACCAAACCACGACATGACTAAATCCGTAAGCATCTTAAAGTATCATCGACTTGCAGGTTTGTATGAAATTCTTCAGAAATGAAAAAGTTTACATCTTGGACAAAGACGTGATTTGTTCGATTTGGAAACATCCTGAAAAGAAAAGCAATTTTCTATTGAATTCTTCAAGTCATGAAATGTTCTTTACTTACTTTCGTGTATCTCGATTCAAATTGATTGCTTCACATTGAGAGTAAAAACTAGATGGCGCAACTCATTTGCATTCGGTTGTCTGATTAACTGGCCTACCTGAATTAATTAAACAAGTCGATGATCATTTTAATTAGTGCAACAATCGACAGTCCAAGGATTTACGTCGTCGCAATTGAACATGCAGATGATGACTTTTATGGATCTGGAGCGAGTCGAGGCGAATGGTTTGATTTTGATAAGAGACAAGACAATAACATGATGAGGCACACGGAAACAAGTAGAGAAGTTAGTTCACGAATTGAGATGACAAGGAGACAGGGAACAAGAGTGACGTTTCGAGAGTGTTGTTGCAAATTATATTTGCAAAAAAAAAAACAAAGGAAGAAAATCTACTTACATCTAATTTACACTGTATGACTGTATGACTTTCATGGAATCCAGAAATATTAAGAGATTTTCAAGTAATAGTAGTTAGGATAAGTGCATTGATAATTGAATTCTCTTTACTTGAATTCACTTACTTGAATATGCATCAGCAGTAATAATTTGCATTCATCACAAAACCAATTATGTTAAGTGCTTAACATTACAAATATTATTAAGACAGTCGAACTAATAATGATCTATTCATTAATACTCTGCTCTGAAAATTAAATGCTGCACTCATTTATTACTACGTAAAACACTACTGTTATTAAACAACCATAATGCACTGCATCTGGTATACACCTAACCTATATGATGATTAACTCGTAATTGTAATTATACTTGATCAATGTTCCTTCCAAATGACTTCTTGGTGCTTTTATCTTTATAGGTATTTGGATATTTAAAAAAATGTAAGCACACAAGATTAACGAGAATATAATCATTTATTACCTAATTCTAATTTTATTTAGTACTTACCATATCTACCTATGTATTAAATTATTTCTTGTTTAATTTATTTTTGCCGTTCACCTTAAAATGGTATGATTACTTTTAACCAAATTATTAATAATTTATGGCTGGAATGGAATATTACTAGTATTGCATTGCAAAATATGAAAGTTTGTTAATTAAATAATTGTTGGGATAACTAAAGATTATTAAGTGCATGAAGAAAAGTCTAAATTCAAGGCGTCATTGAAACTATAGGACGGCTTTTGTTTTCAGCACTGCTTACACTTATGGCATAGATAGAGATGCAACCAGTTGACGTAGGCGCATTGCCATCACTAAAGCGCGGCAAATTTAATTATTTCACAAGAAAATCTTTAATAACTTTTTGAATGATTTACAGGGAATACCTAGTTTTATTATTTGCTGTATCTGCATTTAAATTAATACTAAATTTAACACATAATTATACATTTGCGCAACACACCTTTAATTGTAAAACCTTTTTAATCATTCCATTTAATGCTTGATATAACTCTTTAGTTCGTTTATAAACGCATCATATCGTCATTTGGTCATTTGACCATCATCACAATGAGAATTACGCCTAATTCTATATTTTACAATGCGTATGACACGTTAATTAGTTTGTTTCTTTTTTTTTTGTCGGCAAATTACAACCTTTGCCTTCGTGAAGAACTAATTGAAGCTAACCGTTGCGTTTGATCCGAATGTCTGGTGTTGAGCACGCAGATTGATATACTCGTGATGAACGAACGCTTTTACAAAAGAATGAAAGCAATTATGTAGCATGCGTGCATGGTTAGGTCGGCAGGGTGAATCGGTGATGTATCGTTAAATTCAACGCATGATTTTACAGTTTTACACTTGGTGTACAGATTGTCTGTATGTAGAGTTTTCGCTGAAACAATTTACACGCCGTTTTTCTTTTGTACGATCGATAATTACGCTAATCCGCTTGCGAAATCAATTTCTTTCGATTTTCCTCTTCCAAATCGTACTTAATCATTGCACGAGAAATGCACGACCATTGCCAATACATACTTAATACTTACATACTTAATTTGTGGACTTGTTCGAAATGAATAATTCAAATGAAAATCTCCAGCCAATTTGTACAACAATGCGATGGAATGTGGTGATTCTAATGACCGAATTCGTTGGATGTGGTTGCTGAACGTACAGTGGCGAAACCTAAGAGTATGATACATAACGTAATGGTATCCTTAATAAAATATGCTTATTATAAAAAATTGCTAAATTTAAAGCGTACAAACAAAGGAATGTGATATAAAGTGAGAAGCTAATTGACGCACAGTAAGGTGAGAACTGAACATCATTCACCTTCATTTTTTTCCTTCCACTAATTTATAATTTGCTGTTGCATATCAACTCGTCTCACCATCAAATTTCAACTTGGGTTGAAGATTACGACATATGTTCAAGTCTCTCAGAGAAACCTTTCTTGCATTTCCTACAATTCTTTGATTCAGATGAATTTTGTTTGTGAGAAATTACCAAGAAGATGTAAGAAGCATGAAATAAGAAACCAAAGGGAGATTAAGCAGAAAATAACCAAATAAGCAGAAGGAAAAAAAGGAGGTCTTCGGCAATATTAAATTCTCTTATTTTGCATACCTACAAATTAATTATAAAATTCCATACTTAATTTGCAACTTATTTTAGATTTTCGTTTCTACATTGTTCAGTACGTTCAGTATAATCTTGAAATTCAATCTGTGCATTGCAATTTGCCAGTCCACAGTGCAACGCAATGTAAAGCAAATTACCAGTAATTATTACAAACATTAAGTGCATTCGTTGCAGGCTGGTATAAAATAGAAGATGAAAGATTCGATGCATAAAATATTTCTCAATTTGACAGGTAATGTGCGTGTCAAAAGGAAATATTGTGATTAAATCGATGATTTTCTTCCAAATCAATAAATCATTGATCAATAATATCAAGTTAATAATTACAGCAAATAAATACGATACCAAGATGTGTGTTAATTATCATTACGATAATAATTATTTTCTACTTATATTATTAGTTTAAGTGCATTTCGCTTAAATTCTTAATCAAAAATCATTTGAAACGAACAAATTCTTCTTCTTCAATTAGTACTTTACTCTTCTTCACCACATTAGCACATGCTATTTAATGCTACGAAATAGTACATCCCAATAAATGATCATACGCCCGTCGAAGGTGAATCATTTTTTCTATCTCCATTGCGCACTAATGACGACGTCTTGGAAATGTCCTCATCTCAACCAGCATCCCAGCAAGCAGCAACTGAACTGAATGACATCCACCGCACGAGTCGTCGTGCTCTCGTGCGCCGCAGAGAAGAGAAAGAACAACGAACGACCTTATGGTGAAAGTAACCCCGCGTGGTGCTCCACTCACAACTTTGCAACTCTGCTCATCAGTGCTTCCCTCTGCTGCGTCACAACTTGAGCTAGTCAACAATAGATTCGAAGAGAGAAGGTGGGAGGACGCTGCCCCAAGAAGAGAGGACTATGATGATGTGGGCGGCCATGTTGCATGGGTTTATGGTGAGCAGGGTTGATGTTAGTATAAATACGTCTGCACCATCTGGGTAAAGATAGTTTGCGCTTCGTTTCTGCGCCGAACACACATTTATATTCGAGTGTTTTAATTAGGTAGTAACTTATTGTCCTCGATGTTTCACTGAGTTTTGATTTTTCTCATTTGTTTCTAGTTGATTCATAAGAAGAGTATAAACATCGTTGAGTTAAACAATAGCAACATGAGGAAATTACATATCTCGTTGGGTATGTTATTGATTATATTGATATAAAACATTTAATTGGAGATTCAAAGTTTTGCGTTCACTTTGCACTCCTAACCTAATTTTCAACTAGTAAAACACAATTAGGAGCAAAGATATAATTGGTAAACATGAAAAGTAAACATTTAAAGGTTTTCCTTGAATCTTACACTTGTACACGTGTCATTAAGTTTTGTAATTTTACTAAATCGTGTGTGAATCTTCTTCACTCTGCACGACACCTTAATTTCCTTTTCATTCCCCAAGCAAAATCCACACGTTGAAAGGTAATTTTTATTGGTTTGGAGCAATTCTTCAACACGCGTCAATTGTACGACTATAAATTAATTCCAGCATTAGTTTACTTTTTCTAATTTATTATTGTTTTTGCAAGGTTTTTCTTACTTAATATTTCCAAATGCAACTTATGAACACCACAGCTCACACACAGTGCTTTGAAGCACTTAAGATACTTAAAATAATAGATACTCACATTATGTGCCAGTCAAAACGTGAAAACGATGCCTTCTTGTGGGAAATTATTCGCAGCATTCACGTGTGAGATGCTGAGATGCGCTCCCGTTAAGTAACGAGCGTTAAATAAACTCACGTTGCGTGATAAGCGTGATTATGAAATGTAAAATTGCATCAACTTTCCTTCCAAGGTTGCGCTTCTCGCGCTTCTCACACTCAATTAATGCACTCACAATAGTCATTATTCTAATTGGCCGCATCGCTTAACTTAACAACTGTCATTTTCCCACGTGCTTAAGTCGTTAATAATAACAATTTGTTTTATTTTTAATTTTGCAGTTGGCTTGCTGCTTGCGTTTGGAGTACAGGTAATTCTCACTGATGTCTGCAACATAAAATAAATTAATTTGCAATTAATGTTTCAAATATACTCAGGGTCAGTCTGGTGGATACAAGTATAACAAACCAGATAAACCTTTTGGAAGTGTTACTGGTACTGGTGGGGTTGGAGGACCAAGTGAGGGAGCTCCTGGTCAGCAGGGATTTCCATCAGGTCCAGCTCAAAGTGGACCCGGTGGTGTTACAGGTCCTGGTGCTGGAGGACCTGGTAGTTATCCGTCTGGGCCTTCTGGACAAGCTCCAGGTCAAGCCCCCGGAGTTGGTTATCCTTCCGGTACTCCCGGTCAACTAGGTCCTCAAGGGCCAGATGGTTACCCTTCTGCAAGACCAGGAAGTCCAATTCCTCAAGGACCTGCGTATCAGTCCGGACAACCAGGCGGGCAAAGCAGTTTAGGGCAACCTGGACAAGGTTATCCTTCTGGTAGACCAAGCGGGCCTGGATTTCCCGCAACTGGGGGACAACCTGGTGCTGTTTATCCATCTGCTGGACCACAAGGCCTTCAAAAACCTGGTACTCAAGCACCAACGGGTGGATTTCCAGGTGCTCAACCGGGAACTGTTGGCGTGCAACCAGGTACGGGATATCCAAGCGGAAGGCCAGGGCAGCCAAGATATCCTTCTACAACTGGTGGACAAGGACCGCAATTTAGTGGACCAAGTGCTCAAGGCCCAACTGGATATCCAGGTAGGCAACAAAGTGATCTAAGTGGGCGACCAGGACAACAGGGCTATCCAACTGGACCAAATCAAGAAGGACCAGGAGGACAGGGACTTAATTTTGGAGGACCTGGCGTGCAAACTGAGCAAGGTGGTCAAGGACTTTTATATGGCCGACCAGGAGTTCAAAGACCAAGTGAGGGAACCACTTTTGATGAACCAAACGTACAAGGACCTAGCGGACCTACATTTGGTGGATCTGTTAGTGGTCAAGGACAGTTCGGTCAAGGTCCCTCTTTACAACTAGGTCCAAGTGGAGTGAGTGGTCCAGCAGATGACGGATCTTATGACGGTGGAGACTATTCTGCCATTCCTGGTGAACCTGATGTGGACTATCCAATTTTTTCTGAAATTCCTGAAACATCTTTCCGTTGTGAGGATCAACAATACCCTGGTTACTACGCTGATGTTGAGGCTAGATGTCAAGTATTCCACATTTGCGCTAACAACAAAACCTATGATTTTTTGTGCCCAAATGGAACAATTTTCCATCAAGAATATCTTGTCTGCGTGTGGTGGAATCAATTTGATTGCAACATTGCTCCATCTCTTTATGGCATCAATGCTAATATTTATGACTACTCAATCGTAGGTGCTCAACAGCCAGGTTATACTGGCCCAGGCCAAGCGCCAAGCCAATTCCCAGGCCAGAGTCCATCCGGACCAACTGCACAATTCCCAAGCGAAGGACCTTTAGGTCCAGTTGGTCCATCCCCAGGACTAGCTCCAAGTGGACCACTAGCGGGCTACCCAGGAAGCCAAGCGCCCGGCACAATTGTGGGACAAGGTCCATCTGAATATCCATCTGGCCCATCCATCGGCCAATTTCCAGGGCAACCAACTCAACAAGGACCTATAGGACTAACTCCTGGTTTTTCTAGTGGTCCAGGTCCAACTTCAGGCTACCCATCTGGGCCATCAACAGCTTTCCCTGGACAAAGTCCATCCGGTCCCAGTACTGGATATCCAAGCGGACAACCCGGCGGACCAGGTGTTAGCTTTCCAGGATCTCAAACGCCTAGCGGTCCAGGAACCGTTTTACCTGGAGGCCAATCACCATCCAGTGTAACTGGTGGTTATCCAGGAACACAGGCTCCAGGTCAAGGTCCATCTGGCACTGGAAGGCCTCAAGGACCGGGCGGACAACAACCTGGTGGACAATTTCCAGATTACTCAAGTGACAGGCCTGCGACTGGTTTCCCAGGCCCAGGCCAACAACAACGACCTGGTCAGAGTGCACAGCAGCCGACGCGAGAATATCTCCCGCCAGTAAACGGTTAATGTGCTAACGTACAAATTTGCTTTTAATCAACGGAAGTTACCATATCAACCAAGTTACAATAACGCGCCAGAAATATCTTATAATCTCGTACTGTTAAGATGCTTAGTAAACAGAATGTATGTACATAATAAGTTAGGAGTACTTATTTAAAGAAACGTGGAACCAATTCTGTCTAAATGTATTTTTGTCATGAACGCGTAATTATTTAATATGCCGACTGTAGTAGGCAAATGCTAATATATTCTAGTGATGATCAGATGAAATAACACTTTCACACCATACTACTCTTGAAACCTTCTATAAAATATTCGAACATCCAACGGAATAGGCAAATTGAGAACATAGTCATATATACTTTAATACAATGCAATATATCAAATAAGATTAGGCAATTTCAAATACTGTCTGATTTGACTTCACTTGCATTAATTCATGGCCAATGATTTTCTTGAAGATATTCCGAATTCCTCGGATATAAGCAGCTTGCAAGAAATCAAACTGTAAGCCTAGCTTGTCTTCAATATCAATTACGTCATCGACTGCGGTTTGAAGGGCCGCATTAAAAAGAAGCGGGACATTTTCAGGATCACTGCAATGCAAACATTTCCTTATTTTAAATCATTCTTCTATACGCTAGGAACTTACAGTTTACTGTCTTTTACATTAGCGCTGTACTCATAAAAAGACATCAAGGAAGATCCTGAACCTGTGAGTAAACCAGGAATAAGTAACTTATTCCTCTTTGTCAATATCCTGTAGGCTGTAGGAGAAATCGGAAGATTTGCCACCTCCACTAATACCTTAGCTTGTATCTTATCCGCAATAGCGCATGAAATGCTCCGTTCTACCGCGGCTAAGATAAGAATATCGCAGGGATGGGTGAAGATGGAGTTAAGATCAAATTCACGACACTTGGGGTTGAATGAACGCATTGTCCCAAACTTAGCAATGTGCTTAAACAGTGCCTTAACATGTATTCCGGCTGGTTCATAAAGGAGACAATCATGTTCCCTGACTCCAATACATTGTGCACCTTCACGATGCAGCAATAATGCAATCTCCTTCCCGATTTTCCCAAGACCTTGCAAGATGTAAGTCTTGCCCTCTAAACCTGAACTTGTTTCAGCTAGGCTGGCAATCTTTTCATTCTCCAAGAAACGCTTAGTTGCCTGTACCATGCACTTTGCATTGGCTTTCAAGTGATCCTTAAGACCTCCGTTTTCATGAGTTTTACCAAGAAAGACCACATGAGGAGCAAGAGCTTGATGGGTTTTCAAGATGTCCATTTCGATTGCTGATGAGCCAAGGTCAGGTTCCATTAAGTCAGTAAGGTTGTTAAATTTGGGTATCTTCGAAATATAGCGGCCGAGAATATCGCGCATTTCGTTCGTATCAAGCACGAATGGACATTGTTTAATTCCTCCAGCTGCTCCTCCCATTTCAATGCCGAAAAGGGCATTTCGATAGGTTTGCTGAGCGGCGAAACCTTGTGAGTTGTGACGGTTTAAATTTGCATTAAAACGCAGACCTGTTGGTTGAAATTGATTATTTTTACATTTAGAATATTGCTAAAGTGGGTTAATTGGTCAAAGATGATTGATTACCTCCTAAGCATTTATCAAAAAATCGAACACCATGATAAGCCCGGTTTATTCTCACTATCGAAGTGTTACCATGATACCTTCTCAGAAGAAAATTACCATCGACTTGTGCTTCGCATTTCTCCAATTGTTGGATGCACGTGCGTACACGGAAGGCTGCATCTTCATGGGTGCAACTCCACTGTTCTGTCACCTTTTCGACCAGCTCGGGAAATATCACTTTATAGGCAGAGTGCACAAAGTAATTGACAATCTGTAGGAGTGAAGCGTTTGCCAAATAGAAAGAGTTATGGTATTCGTCGGGGATTTCGTAGGTAAGCCGCGAGGAATTAAAATGGCGCTTAAAGGTACTTCCGAATAAAGATTTCATTTTTTCGTGGAAAAGTAAGTAAATTAGATACAAATAAATGCTATGTTGGAGAAATATTATTGACTGATTTTTGACTTTTTAGGAGTTGCTAAGGTTTCCAAGTTTTCAAAACAATATGTGATATTTGATCGAAATATGAAAGCAACGCCAGAAAGTCCTAACTAGTTTCCGAGACATTCTTCTAGTAGTGCATTGCAATATTGTCAAATTGAATTTGCTGCAAATTCAAGTCATAAAAGTTGCCTACGTTACACTCTAAGAGAAGCCAGCGAATTTCGTTGTCTCCCTACCTTTTACCTACCAAAGAGCATCTCATGTGTTCATCTCTCTTTTCACTTCTTCGCATGTTGCGCGATATTTGCAAATGCAGCTCAACGCGCTCTTCCTCTTGTCATTACACGAGTAAAAATAGCGATTGTCTCGTGTGCACGCGGCCGCGAGCCCCACCGCGCCTCCTACATACTCGCAAGTTGTAATTACGCAAGGCACGTATCCGTACGTACATTATCCCAATTATCGTCGCGTTGGGTGTGAGTATATGGGCGGCAAGTCGACAGACCCGAGCCGAATAAAAGTACGAAGCCATCGGGACTGGAGGCGCATTGCTATCGCATTGCTATATTTCGCTAGGCAGCGGC